>JAVSBS010027391.1:14071-38183 GCA_033124195.1 Coracias cyanogaster
TCTGTGACTCCATAGTGCCACCACATGGAGTGATATTTGAATATAATTCAACTGTTTCAGACTCAGTAAACTGTCTGTAAATAATACTTTACATACTTCTGTGGAAAATAAGAAGGATTACTGCCTACAGCCATATGATAAGACTTTCCATCCGCTCTTGTTTCTCAGGGCTTGTCCTCAGGCATTTCGGAGAGCGTGGAAGGGGGGTTGTTGGTTCGGTAGTCAAGCAGTCCATGTGACTCTAGGAAAGACTTATGATGAGGTTAGTGTTTAAGAAACAGAAATACATTTTCCTTCTCAGGAGTCTTCTCTTGAAGCACTTCAGAAACCAAGTGTGTTTAGACACCTCTTGGGAGATGCTGGGGGGATGTTTCTATTTATTGCCAGTGGGGACACTGAGTTTCAGACCTCAGATGTCTGTGGCAGACCAGGTCCCCTGAGTTAACATCTTGGAAGTTTCTGGGCTCTCTGCTTGCTGGATCTCTAAAAAAGACTTTACTCTTTCCCCAGTAATAATTGGGCCATCTTCTTTTCCTGCAGGAGTGTGAGACCTTTGAGAAGTGCTGCCCCAATGTCTGTGGAACGAAGAGTTGTGTGGCAGCTCGGTACATGGACGTCAAGGGGAAAAAAGGGCCGGTGGGAATGCCCAAAGAGGCAACCTGTGACCGTTTCATGTGCATCCAGCAAGGCTCAGAATGTGACATCTGGGATGGGCAACCTGTCTGCAAGTGCAAGGACAGGTGTGAGAAGGAGCCAAGCTTCACCTGTGCCTCTGACGGGCTCACCTACTACAACAAGTGCTACATGGATGCAGAAGCTTGCATCAAAGGCATTACCCTGAACGTCGTCACCTGTAGGTACCATCTTACTTGGCCAAACACCAGCCCTATTCCACCAGAAACAACAGCTCGCCCTACTACTGCTTATTCCGAGACAACGGTCATTGATATCTTGCCACCTGTTCTAGTGAACAACCCCGTCCATCAGTCAGTCTACGTGGGAGAGACCGTCAGCTTCCTCTGTGATGTTACAGGGAGACCCAAGCCAGAAATCACATGGGAGAAGCAAGTTGATGGGAAAGACAAAGTCATTATGAAGCCAAATCATGTCAGAGGGAATGTCGTTGTCACCAACATCGCCCAGCTGGTCATCTACAACACCCAGCTCCAAGACGCAGGCATCTACACCTGCACTGCCAAAAACAGCGGTGGCCTTCTCAGGGCTGATTTCCCTTTGTCAGTCATCAAAGGAGAAGCCACATCCAAAGAAGCTTCCCAAAACAAAACACATTTTCCAACTGATGAGTGCCTGAAGCAACCAGACAGCGAGGACTGTGGGGAAGAGCAAACCAGGTGGTACTATGATGCAAAGAAAAACAACTGCTTTACTTTCATCTACGGGAACTGTAACAGCAACCTCAACCACTTTGAGACCTATGAGAACTGTATGTTAACATGCATGAATGGCCCCATCAACATTTGCAATCTGCCAGCCCTCCAAGGTCACTGCAAGGCCTATGAGCCCAGATGGGCCTACAACAGCCTGACAAAGCAGTGCCAGTCCTTCATTTATGGCGGGTGTGGAGGCAACGAGAACAACTTTGAGAGCCGGGAGGCCTGTGAAGAGATGTGCCCTTTCCCGAAGAACACGCACTGCAAAGCTTGCAAACCACGTCAGAAGCTGGTGACAAGCTTCTGCAAAAGCGACTTTGTTATCCTGGGCCGTATAACAGAGCTGACCGAAGACCAAGACTCGGGACATGCCTTGGTGACAGTGGAGGAGATTCTCAAAGATGAAAAAATGGGATTAAAATTCCTGGGGAGGGAACCGCTAGAAATCACACTTTTGAATATGGACTGGAGCTGCCCGTGTCCCAACATGACCACAGTGGATGGCCAGCTCATCATCATGGGAGATGTCCACAATGGCATGGCTGTCCTACAGCCAGACAGCTTTGTGGGAACCTCCAGCATCCGGCGCGTGCGGAAACTCCGTGAAGTCATCCACAAAAAAACCTGTGAGCTTTTGAAAGAGTTCCTAGGATTGCATTAACCTCCTCCACACATGTCAGCCTCCCAGACCCGTGTGTTGCGTAGGGCTAACAAGCGCTAGGCTAGTGCACAAACTAAACAAGCTGTTTGAAGATACACTGTAGGCATTATGCAGAACCCTTATTTTAATCCATTAATGATGCTTAGCAACAACGTAGTATGGTCTTTGGCAAGCACGTAAGACAGCAGCAAAAGGCTATTAATCTTGCACTGAAATCAATTCGTCCATATAGGAACGCCATTTAACTAGGTGACTCACTGCAGTAATTACACAATTTTTACGTAGCTTCCATCGTAAATGACGGAATTCATAGCATTTGTTTAGCTAATTGGTACACAGCTAAGTAATAGATAATGTCAACTTAATCTGTCTCATTTAGAGTATGGAGATGTTATGGTAAGCCATTATAAGTAAGTCACACTCTTGTCTTCTCGTAGCAGCACTAATATTTCAAGAGAAAAGCTTGTAAATTATTGTCTGTATTTACAATGGTGCACATTTAACCAATCTATGCGTTATGAATTTGCTTCTTCTAACTGAAATTTTCCTAGCAGTTTTCTTTGGACTGTACCTCATTTTTACTACCTATCTTGCAATCCTCACTGAAGAAAAAGCTCCCTTGATCCTATGCCCAGGAGAACAGGGCCCTGGAGAAGCTCAAGGCGCAGTCTCACCCCAAAATGACTTTTCTGTCATCAGAACAAGGTCAGCAAACAAACGCCCTCATTCCATTGCGCTTCCCTATTTCTGTTTTAATCAATATATTGTCTACCACAAGGTGTCCAAGGCAGGAGAGCAGTGTGCTCCCAGCTGTCTTGCTTCTGAAAATCCTTTGCACCTGAGCATATGCAGCAATTTAGTCCTTATTTTCATTAGAAATCCTGCTTTTATAGGTGAGAGAGTGAAGTGAGAGGAGTCAGAACAAAATCCAAACTAGCCAAGTGCAATACAGAGTCTGCAGGCTGCATTAGGCAGGCACAGAGCTGCCGACGCCAAGCTGCAGACACAGACACACTGGGTGGACACTCTTTAAAGGCATTTATCAATGCGACCCTTTTAGAGCACTCCTTCAAACCACAGAAAACCTTTTCTGCCAGGCCACTGTACATACGCACGTGAATAAATAGCCTAAGAAAGACAGCACGGGCTGTGGGTGTGAGCGCGTGCGTACACGTAGGATTGAGCATTTTAACATTTGTCTGTCCAAAAATGTAACATTTGCCTATGCAAAAAAAAAAAAAAAAAATCCTTAAATAAAGAAAAAGCTGATCCTGGAAAAATCCTGCCTCTGCTAAGGACTGTCATTGCAGGGAAGAGGGGCGAGCGTGGCATGGCGAGCCTTATCACCGCGCCTGCTTTGGATGGTGCAGGGAGTTACTACAGCGGTGCCCAGAGCTTTCTGCCTTGCACAAAAGTCCAGCTCAAGGCTGGACCGGTGTCAAGACACGTTTGGGTGAGAGGAAGAAAGGTGCAGGGAGCGCTACTCCATGGTGCCATCTAATGGGCTTGCTTCGGGGTGGGTGGTGGGACGAGGCTGATGCCCAGCGTTGGGCATGCAGCTGATTTCACAGGTGTCTGTTGGGGCTAGATATGGTAAGAGCTGGGGGAAGGAGGTTAGATAGGCAGATGATGGGCTTCAGCATGATGTGCAAGGCTCTCAACCTCCCGAAGCCTGCACCCGTTGAGTATTTTGCTGTCATAGGGAGGAGGAATAACAGTGAGGGTAACAACGTTGAATGTGGGGCCAGCTGCCGTTCCCATGAAGGCTTTCCAGCAGCTGAGCCATGGGCAGAGACCACAATATGATGGAGAACTGGGCTCCTCTCCTAGTGATCTGGGCTTGGGTTATATCTGAAATGCTCTAGCAACAGGAGCAGATCTAAATCTCTGGTTATTTGTATAATTTCAGAAGAAGCTGTGTGGGAGGGAGAGGAGCCCGGACCAGGCCTGCTGGCCAAGAAAATACCTGGTTTTTTTGTTGTTGTTGCATCTTTCCTAAGTGTACGTGAGAAAAACTCCAATTAAAGGTCCATAATGTTTGTGTATGTTCTTGTGAAGACTGTTTTCTGGAGCCAGGAGATGCCAGCCCCGCTGCCCTCCTCTGCTGGATCATCTCTGGCTGTGGCAAGTGCCACTGTTTTGATGGCTCATCTGTCATTTTTCAAGCAAGCCGTAGGAAGTGGCATGTTCTTGCCATACTTTCTAACATAGAGGCATCGGAGGATGAAAGTTTATAAAGACTGGCTTTATATGGCTCTTTTTTTTTCAAAAGCTAAAGGATTTTGCAAGTGTGGGAGTGTTGGAGTGACTCGGGAGACATGTACCCGGTTGTTCCAGAAGAGCTGGGACGCAAACGTAGCTGAGAGCAAAAAGCACACGAGTCATTGCTATTCCAGCTAGCACGTTACAGTGCTTAAGCCTAGGGTCTAAAATGCAGCCTTAACTCCTATTCCCAGCTAAAGCCCTGGCAATAAAGCCTGCACTTAGAGTGACGTGAGCGCGCAAGTGACCTGCTGTGCCGAGACCAGGGAGGTACAAGGTGCAATGTGTCTCGAGCCTCCTCCGGGCATGCAGTCCTGATGTGCGAGGGTTTGCTTCCATGGGGGATCCCAAGGGACATTTTGGGCCAGTTTTCCAACATGGTGCAGTGTGAGGGGACACGAAACAGGCCAGCCCAGCGCCCAGACACGGCATGGCCATGCTCCTGTAGCTCCTGCCCAAACCTATGGAGCCGGGCTGCTTCCAAGCCCCGCGGTGCCTCTGGGACAGCTCTGTGCTGGGCAGATGTACCCTTGGCATGAAGCAGCATGGATGAGCATCAAACCCAGCCACCAACCCCCAACCAGCCTTGCACGGGGTTATGGTCCCTGCCCTGCTATGGATCAGGCTGATCCCTTTGGCTCTGGTGGTGCCATGCAGGCATGTCGGCCAGGACCAGCTCAGTGCTAGGAAACAGCCCCACAGTGACAGATCACCCAGAGAAGACGAATCTTAGACATGAGCAGCCCCATTGGGAGCCCTCCAAGGGCACACAGGGCTGTGCTCTGCCGCACTGAAACACTGCGGCTGCCCCGAGGCCAATGGAGCAGGGCCATGGGCATCCCCTCTGGGGGAAAATCCATCCCTGGGCATCCCCTCTGGGGGAAAATCCATCCCTGGCCATCCCCAGGGCACCGCACCTCGCCGTGGCATGGGACTGACCCTAACCCCAAGCCTCTCCACCTTCTGACCTTGAAGAATTTAGCTCTCTGCTCAAAGCTAGTATTTTAGTTCAGCCTCTTATTAAACCCTTAAGAAGCCTAAAATTCAAGTCCAACCAGTCAGCCAGCCTGAGGAAAGCCTACGCGCAGGGCCAGGCGCTGGGGGATGTCGTTAAAGCCTTTGCAAGGCTAATAGGCACTTGCATGCAGCTCCTGATCAGAAAATCCCTTTTGTGTTGCTCATGCCCTCAGTTTTCCATCCTGGTCTCTGGGGTGAATCTCTCAAGGTTGTCAGAAAGCTGGAAGGAAATGCCAATATTTAAAGTCTGTATTAAATGTATGAGAGGAGAGAGAGAAAGGGAAAAGCCTGCTCGACTCCTCGCCTTGCACAGCAGTGGGCTGGGAAGGAGCACGAGCACCTGTTTGAGGCTCCAGGGAAGAGCCAGAGAAGGATGTCACCTCCAAAGCCACTGTCAAACCTCTCCTCTGCATGCAGACACCAGAGAAGATAACAGCCCGGGAAGTAGCAGGGGAGCAGAGCCACGTTAGCTGAGTCCTAGACATGCAGAAGCACGCCAGGGCTCAGGGATGGATGAAGGAGCCGGGAGGACAGCACAGAGCTGCCGGAACCAGCACGACGTGCCCACCTCCCAGTCTGGAGCAGAGATGAAAAGCGCAACACGTGAGTCTGCAAACCCCATAGCTAGACCTCAATGGAAACCATCCAGCGTATGGATCCAAGAATGAGCCACAGGTTATTGTGCAAACCATCTGCACGGCCCAGCTCTATTAACAGGGGGACAAAATAGCAGCAAAAAAGTGACAGCGTGCAGGTTCTGCACGGGGATAGCTAGAGCACACCCAGATTACGTGTGGGGCCTGACACATCACACAGCCGGTGGTGCCGGGCATGAGGGCCCTGTGTTGGCATGCGTGGAGAGATGGCTGGGTGATGACTCAGAGGCAGGATCCTGCATCACCGCAAAGCCCAGAGCAGCTGAGGTCAAAGGAAAGAGGAAATTGAGTATGTTCTCATTGCAGGGGCTTGAGATGAGGTCAGGCAGAAGTTTTTATGGGCAAACCAGCTCCAGAGCTAGGACCAAACAGAGATGATGATACCATTGCAATATGATTCAGGCAGCAAAGGTATTTAAGAGCTTAGTTCCCCGTTTTTTCAAAGGGAATTAGGGACCTCTGCGAGAATTACCGCCTGGCAGTGGGTCTCGGTTCCTGAGGGAGGTGGCCGTGACAAAGGTCATGCATGACTTTGGCCAATACCTAATGACTTCCTGTAAAAAGGAGTAGTAATTCAGCTGGCACCAAATTAGCACCTTGCACCACGAGATCCACTTCCTCCACCTGAAGGACCTTGTGCCCTGCTTTGCTGTAATTCCTGCTGTGCACACGTGCTGTGAAATCCTCGTGTAGATGATTACCAGGAAAAGATCACGGCCAGGCTGGGTACCTCCACCGAGGCTGGATGGAGCCAGGTTGCCAAAGGCAAGGCTGAGAAAATGTCACCCTGAGCAAGAACTTTGAGTTTAGCGCCTGTGTTTTTATACCAAATATTTAGTGTTTTCCCCTTCACCAGCACTGGTTACTGATTGACTACAGGTGACCTCCAACTGCCTTATTGATTTACAGTGGCTGTCAAAGGACAAAAAATGAGCCCCATGCCTGGGATCTGAGAAATACTCTGAATGGAGGTTGCACAACTGAATAAATGTTCTGCCAGCCCTTTAAATCTTGAAAAAGAAAACAAAAAATAGTCAGCTTGAGCTCCTGATCTACAATGCAAACACCAGTGGGATATGACGATAACGCTGCGGCACTGGTGGACATAGATGTTAGCCAAAAAGTGGCACAGCCTGTTCAATTCCCAGCTATTTATGGCTGGGCAAGTGATAGGACATTCAGACCTGAGAGTTTAGAAAGCGAATGGAAAGTCTTCCAAAGGCTGCTGTGTGGCTCAGGTTTCAAAGTCAGTGATTCTTGGTGCCTTCCTCCGTGCACATCTCTTTTACCACCTTTCTCCTCAGCCAACCCTCCGTGGTGCCAGCCTGTGCTGGGTGCTCACCCACCCAGCCGCTGAATTGTGTGCCTGGTCAGCACCATTCCGAGGGTCTCTTCCAAACCTCAGGCTTGCTGGTGGACACGGACCTGCACATGCTGCAGAAGCCCATGGCCACAGCAGCTCTGACAACGGCAATGAGAGCAAAACCCAATGGACATGAATGTCCTCATTTCAGGATTATGGCCAGTTTGGGGTGGGGACAAGCCCCCTCCAGACCCCATTCTGAGGCATCTTGTACAATCCCCTGGGGCATGAGACACTGGTGCTTACACGATGGAGAGGGCCATGTGTCCTCTCCTACCTGGCAATTCCTACCCCCTGTCATTTGTCCCAGCGATGGCTAGAAATGCAGGAGGAGAGAAGGCTGGAGAAAATAGGAGGAGGAGAAAATTCATCTAGAGGGAGGAGGGAAAGCATTTTTTTGCCTTCAACTGGCATGACAACATGGTAGTTGGACTGGATTAACTGGCGTAAAAAGGAGCTACCCATAAAGGGGGTTGTGCCTTCTCTTCCTCCTTCGCTCTGCTCCTTACACACCCACACCAGGGTGGATATTGTAACACGTGTAAAGGACACAACTTCCTCTACTGCTTGAAATAAACAGAAAAACAACAGCAATAAATCTCCAGGATCAGTTGGTATTCACCCAAGGGTAAAAGTACTCACATTAAAAATTGCTTAACCATTAACTGCAGTGGATAACCTTTGCTTCAGTTTGCAGCAGGACCAAAGGACGGAAGGTGGCCAACATGGGCCTAATTTTAGAAAAGGGTTCCCAGGGGCTGGGTATGAAAACTCAGCAAGACTGGTAGAAACTGTAATAGAGGATAAAACTCAAAACTGAATGCTAAATATGATGTAAGAGGACAAGTCTGTGGACTTTAACGGAGAGAAGTGATGCTCCACAACACTCAACTTTCTGTGAAGCAATTACAAGGACAGAGATGGTCCAGCTGATGGTGTAGACTTGGATCAAGGCCTTAGAGCAATTTCCTCACCCAAGGCTTTTACAGACTTTTGGCTGTCCTGCAGACAGAGGTAAGGCAGTCTCTTGACCCAACAACCGGTTGAAACCTTGGAAAGAAAGGCTGAGAGCAAAAGGTCCGTTTCCACAAGGAAGAGAAGTCATTGGCAGAGTCCCAGAGGACCTGTGCGGGGGCCTGGCCTGCTTGATGTAGATGGTCTGGAAGAGGGGAGTTACTAAAGTTGTTGTTGAGATCAAGTCATGTAGGACTGCAAAAACGCAACCTGACTGTGAGGAGCTGTAGAAGGGCATGGTACTATCAAGTGACAGGATGATAAAACAGCAGATGAAATACAATATTGATTAATATTCATGTGGGGTAAAGTGAGTGCTAGCTGTACATTCCTGCCATAACTTCAAACAAACAGTTCCCATTCGAGAGCTGGATGATCCACGAGCAGATCTGACCAGCACGGCCAGTCCAGCCTGCCTCTGGTGTGCAGGCAGCCCCTGAGCAGATCCCACACATTGCACCTCTCGAAACTGCACCAGCAGCTTGATGACTTGCAACACGCTCATCAACAAGCACAAAAGTGTACAGAGATCTTAAAAACGCAGCAGCACTTGCACGTCATGCCCAGACTGGGTTGGTTGCTGCCATGCCAAGAAAATGCTACTTGCAATTAGAGATTTGCTCCTAAGATCACCAGATGGATCTCAGCCACATCCCAGCCCCATAAAGTCAAATCTTACTAAAACAGGAACCTAATCTCCATCTGCCCCCACAAGCACATCATGCTGCAGGAAGGACAACACTCACAGTCACAAACCCGTCCAACTCTGGAGCCCCGAGTGTCTTTAAAAGGTGTCTCACAATTCCTGCATCTACAGTGCTTGGGGAAGATGCTGGAAATCATAAAGCTTCATCTGGAAACGACTCCAAGGTTGGCCTTGGGCGAGACACTCCATCCCTGGACAGAAAGCAAGGTTCAACTAGAATATTGTAAAGACAGCTGCAGGGCAGAGGAGGTCTCACTGGCCTCAACAGGATCCACCATAGAAACAGGTAGGATCAGCTCCAGCAGTGATCAACATCTGATTTAATTACATGAGCCAAAAACAAGCACCAGCACACATCTAGTCACACGCACAATTATTGTGCCCACCACAGCCCCAGCACCCCAAGGTCTTCCTCACACAGTCGCATCTTCCTATTTTTGCAATATTTGGAGTGCAAATCAAAAAACCAACCACACCTCATCCCTCAGCACTGAAATGCCATCAGATGGCTGGAAACTGGGGCAGGAGTGCCCAGCTGCTCCCAGCGCCTGACACGAGATGGCGTGTGGCATCACAGATTGGGGACCCGTTTATTTGCTTCTTAAAGTTATGGTTAGATTTACCTCGCCTTAGTTAATTCAGCTGTTTCACAGAGGCTCGGCTGCACAATTTAGCTTTTCTAAGTGGAAAGAAACCTCCCCCACCCTCCCCCAAGCTGGATGGGTGGTTCTTGTTTGACTGATTTCATCCTTAGCCGGTTAGTAACATAGTAGGAGAGACTGTGGGTTTATCAGGGGCAAAGGAAGATATAGTAGGGAGTGTGATAAGGCAATCAAATCCATTTCCAGAGCTGCAGGAAAAAAAGACAATGTATAATTTATTGGAGGCTTTTTCTCTCCCTGTTTGCAGATTGCACAGTTTCTAAATATATTGGTCCAGTTATCCAAAATTATTCATGAATCTCTTCAGTGAATAATACTTGACCTGCAGATCACCCGAAAAGTGAATATTGCAATCAAATTCCCCATTTCTGCTGTAATTTATTGTAGCTAACAGATGTATACTCCTCAGGTAATTAACTCAGGATGAAACTCAGATTGTGTATTTGATTATAATATTTGCAATTCACAATTTTGACTGTGCTATCTCGCTCCACAAGTCATCTAATCAAGACATGGGCAAAAGTATCTTACCTCTGACATAACAAAATTGCTACTTTTATCTGCCGGTTTCGTGTTTGGGTGAAGGAGCCGCCGTTCCCAAGGACGTGCAACCAGAGCTGCAGTGCTGGAAGGGCTGGATATAGCCACGGCAGCCTCGCACAGAGTCAGCAGAGAGTAAACATAGATTAAAAGGAAAACGTTAATGGTTTTCTCAGCTCAACTCATCTAACCAGTGTGATAAGCAGGGCTTACACCAATATCTCCTTACCTGTTTGGTCTCAGATGGTGCCTTTTCCCCTGAAAATATCAGGAGCAGGGTGGGGTGGGCATTTTTCTCCTTGACTGTCCAGCCCACGTCTGTGCTTGGGATTATTTACAGGTTTGTATTATGAGGCTGCCTGGAAGGTGGCCGCAGTCTGCCAACAGCGATGAAGAGCTGCAGCTCACCTGAGGAGAGCTTATAGCCCAAGTGGGTGGGTGATGGGACAGAGCGTTGGCCACTTGGTGCCATGACCCAGCAGAGCATCCTCGGTCCCGGCCGTAGGGGCTGGAAGGGCTGAACCACCTTTCTGCAGCTGTCACGTGTTGGGCTTTCGGTTACAGAAATATCTAAGTGCACTGGCAACCCAAACCATTTAGGGATCATGAGTCACATCTCCCAGCATCACAGACTTGGCTTTAAAACCTTGTTATTTCTTTTGAATAAATAAATTCTTGGGTGTTTCAGTCATTCTTTTAATTTCCCTTCAGATAGCAGAGCCTTGCAGCAATCACGGGTTTATGCTTTCCTTTGCCACCACCAGCATTAAATGTGTACTTTTTTTTCTCACTTTTATTTGTGAATGAAAGTTTAAGGTCTCACTTAGTCACAGATTCTCCAAAGCAGGCTCTTTCGGAGATCTATCAACCACAAGGCTCACAGGAGGGTCAGGAGGAGCAGTGTTGCCACCTAGAGACCTTCTGTGAGCTCTGGAAAAGAGTTTTCCCCAAGATGGGATGCTCCGAGGCATTTCACTCGGGTCAGGCTGTTTGCCTGCTCACTGCAGGTGTGCTGGGAGGGAAGCGGGTTTTGATGATGGTCTTTTTGGCTTGGCTTTTCTTTTCCTGCAAAATTATTATCCTCGTGGCTCAGCAATGTGTGCCAGCCAGAAATCCTGCCTCGCAGTCACCAGCTGCCTCGTAAACACTGTCACCCAGCCCCTCTGTCGCAGGCTCCGGGAAGATATTCATCTCGAGATGCACCTCTACACCTGTTACTTATTGATTCAATTTTTCATGTTTAGCTATAGAAGTTTTCCAGCAGACAAAAATTAAAGAAGGATTTGCTGCTCCTGCCCTGGCAGGAAGATTTACACATGAGCAAATGATTTGTAACAAATACAGCGTAAGATAGATGGAGCTGCTTCTCTTGTTCGCAAATTATTCACAGACTATGGGCTTGAAGAGGAAGAAATTTTTTCCTTGCTTTGTAAAATACACATACATGCATTTTTTTATTATTATTTATGACTACTTTCACCATAAAAAACACTCCTGAGAGCACCTTTTGCAGAATTATTGCAGCTCACAGGTTGGTTAGTCGGTAATCTGGAGAGAGGACAGATTTGGGATTTTTTTCCCCTTTCTCCTTTCTTTCCTAAGTGCCTTGACCAGTGAGACGTTTGTGCCTCTGGCCATTACAAGGTCATAAAGTTTAAGTTCCTGGCCTCCACTTTTCTCACCAGTCTGCTCAGGGGAGCATATCGCAAAAACAGCTCCTGGATTTTGCTGGGCGAGCACAGCTCCTTAAATCAAGCTCCAGGGCAAATGTTCACAACCAAACATTTGAGATTGCATTCTGCAAGCATTCCTGAGCATGATGAAGAAAGTGCTGTTTCTGCAAATGTTTCTGGCAAGAAGGGAGATATCTAGTGCCTCAGGTGCCACCACAGGAGGAAGCAGTGGGAGATGGGCACTTAAATAGAAACAGGGACCCCCGACACCCTGAAGGACTCAGAAATCTATATCTAGGCAGGACCACTGGAGTTTTGCTTATATTCTGTGTTTCCCATGAAAAGGACTAGTTTTCTTTTTTCTGGATAAAGCTTTCTTTTCCCTACTTCCATAGCTAGAATTAAAATGCATCTCCGTGTACTTGGCAATGCTGTGAGTGGGGACAGATCCTCGATCCAGCGGGGCTACATCCGTATGTAATTTGGCATTTCCTTTCTTGGCCAGCCAGGTAAGTGAAGCAGCTCCACGCTCCTCGCTCTTGTGGTGGCCGCATCCTGCGGGAGTCACGCAGCCCTGTGAAACAGGCTTTGCTATGGTCTGCCTTCTAAAATCTAACCGTTCGTTAAAAAGAAAAAAAAAGATAAATGTTATATTTTTGCCCTGAAGATCCAGACCGTGCTAGGTGCTAACTAGGTCACTTTTCAAACCCCTGTCTTCATGGCTCGTGTGTTCCAGATGCGAGCGTGTGTGTCTACGTTACATATTGATTTGTGCAAATCATGTAACATGGGCAAAACTCGTTGGCCTGTGAGCTGAGCAAATACACAACTGGCCTGCGAATCCATTATTGGTAGGAGCAGATGGGTTGCTTGCTTAAATAAATGCATTTGCAAACTCCTCTAGGTCTGCTTTCAAAACCACCAGTTTGTTTATATAACATGGCGTAGCCAGGCTCCCACACTCTCTGCTCACCAAACCTTCCCTGGCCTGGAGTTCAGGTGCTTTCAGTTTTGCATAAAAGAAAATCAGAGCATGAATGCGTTTTTGCAAACATAACTAAAAAAAACCACAAACATCCGAGTGCAGCATTGTTTACGTTCGTGCACTGTTAATTGGAAGTATCCATAATACGTCAGTCTGAGGCAGAGCAAAATAGACACAGAATAAAAATATCTCCAGTGACCTGGTCCTGCAAATGCTGAGTAACTTTATGCTCTGGAGCAGAAGCTGCCTTGAACAAAATCATTCTATTCATTCCTTCTGGAGCTGCCCATGGGGGATGGCTGGAGCTAGCGAGGGCAAGGGAGGGAAATAAAAACCTGTCTTTTCCTTTATTCTGTTGCTGTGTCCTCAGCTGACAAAAAGAGTCAATAGGCTGGGGAAAAGCACGTTTGTTTGCTTTGTGGCTGCTTGGGTGGGTGTCGCTTGTTCACCTGGGGCAGCCCCTTTCCACCCAGCACAGTCCTCCATCCTGGCTTGACACAACCAGCTCTCACACAACCATACAGCCTGCAACCTGCCACCACTCCCCAGACACCCTGGAGACCTTCTGCTGGCGAGGAGAAGGAGAAGGAGAATGAGAATGAGAAGTAGGAGGAGAAGAAGAAGGAGGAGGTGAAGGAGAAGGAGGAGGAGGAGGAGAAGGAGGAGAAGAAGTAGGAGAAGGAGGAGGAGAAGGAGAAGGAGGAGAAGGAGAGCATGCTCACGTGGCTCATCAGCTGCCTGTGCAAAATCGAGCTGGTGGTTTCAGCCCGTTCCCACAGCACGATCTGAGAGCACACACACATGGCGGGCTCTCAATGGCCACCTTTGTTGGCAGCCGCAGGCAGGAGGGTGCAGGCTGCTGACGTGGCACCCGGCTGTGTCACCTTGCCCTGTCCCCTGCTCCCCGCGCACCAGCGGGGAGAGCACTTCAGCCATAAGCAGGGGCTCTGACCACCTCCTTCCTGATCTTTAAGTTTGCTTTTATATCTTCAAATAAAAAAGAAAGCCAAACAAAAAAAGAGCCCAGCAGAGGAGGGAGGAGGTGGAGGCATTTCCCCTTCAAGAGGTCCTTCCTCTTTCTTCACTTCCTTATTTCCCCCCTTCCAGTTTCTTCCCTTACCTGTTGAACCATCGTTACCATGCCACAATGATGGAAAAGCTGCAATTTTAATGTGTGAAGCTGTTACAATTTGAAATAATTGCTTTAAAACAAAAACAACCAAGAGGAAGAGGGTGTTCATCACCCGCTGCTCTGCCACCCGCAGCACCCAGCACCACCGAGCACCCCAGCAAAGTCAATGTTTACATTTGTCACGTATATTTTTAGTGCATCCTAGACCCAGCAATGCCTCAACCCGGCCTCGTGGGCTGACTGCCATGTGGAAAGGCACCTCCCAGCAAATGTTACTTCATTTCTGGAAGGACTGAGGAAAACAAAACCCCCAAGTGAATCCTAGCAGGAGCTGGCTGCAGGGTCCTCGCTTCACCAGTCCTTCAGGTTCTTCCAGTTCATGAGGACAACGTGCACAGTGAAAGCATTTGCTCTGCAACTGGCCTCCCAGTACCTGACCTCTGTGAATGCAAACAACTCTTACAAGCAGAAAAGCAGCCAGCACAGACCCCTCACCCTGGGCTGACCGCAGCACGGAGGGGCCATCAGGATAAATCCGTTGGTGGTCTTTCAGGGACTGCTTCTAAGAGGGCTTCAAACAGTTACAAGTAATAGAGACCAATTTCCAATTTTTCTTCTTTTTGTCCTGACTGGCTTGTCCGCACACTGCTAGGATGCCGCTGAGCGTCACATACCAGTTAACACCTTCGCTGCGGGCACCGCAGAGCCCAGGTCATCTCCAGCAAAAAGCATTTGTGCCCCTGTCTACATTAAGCAACAGTTGCTGCCATTTAGTCCTCTCAACATCAGCTCACTTGAAAACATCCCCGTAAAGCAGCTTCCCCCAGTTCAAGTGCATCCCGATCAAGCACAGGCTATTGAACGGATGGAAAGCAAACAACACTTCCCCTTTTCCGTGCTGTGGGAGGGATCATGCATTTCACAGGAGAATAAACCAACCTTCATGGCGCTAAACTCCACAGCTCACCCCATCCCTGGCTCCTCAGGGATGGCTGGTGGCTCCTCCATCTCTCCTCTGCTCCATCCCCACCTCAAGGCCCGGGACATCCATACCACATGGAGATTTTCTAAGGATAAAATTCTGTTGATGACTGGGAGGTGCTTTACAGCAGCAGTGGTATCATACCCCAGGGTCACCCACGGCCCTCAAGTGAGAAGGAGACCTCCTGGCACCTCTGCAAGTCACAGAAATGGGGTTATACCTCATGGTGATGGGAAACAGACACCCAGAGAAATCAGAACTGCTGCTGGAAGCCAGGAGCAGGCGAGCACGGTGAGCAGGTCATATCCTTTCTTTCCCAGCTCTTCACAGCATGATTTATCAAGTGGTTATGGAAAAAAAAAACAACCCACAAGTTAAGAAAGAAATAACAGGCTAGAGGTTATGCAGCCTGGGCTCCCCTTTTTGTTTCAGCCTGCCCAGATAAATGTCATTATGGGAAAGACTGGAGATCTCATACAGCCCTCAAGGTCAGGAGCTCTAATGGGGAGTGAAAGAAAAGTCTCTGGATGAAGATAACTGCAGCAGTTATATGACTAATCCAAGCAGCTACGGACATTTTCCTCTCTGCCTGTAAGAGTTATGTGATCCTAAGCATCCTTAAGGAAAATAACTCCATTCTGGCTGCTAGCAAATAATACAGACATCTTGTTATACATGACAAAAGACCAAAATATCCAAGATGACAGTGCCTCCCAGGAGTGACCCAAAGCCAGGCACTTGAGCACAGCTACCTCTTTCCAAAAGCCAACTGGGAACCAGACAATGCAAGACCTGGCCACAACACTTGCAGCCAGAATGAGCCTTTTGTCCAAGCAAACGCAAATGTCAGGAGAGGGAATGGGCCAATTACCACCCTAGAGCGATGCCCCCAGCAGCACAACAGGCTGGATGGCCTCAGATCTCTCTGGAGAACAGGCAAAGTAAAAATCCTTTCTCTAATCACTTTGACTTTTGGAGAGAGTCATCTCAAAGTCAGTCTCACAGATGATCCCTGTCTCCACTTACATATCGCTTGTTTTCTAATTTTGTCAGGCAGACATTTAAGCATATGGAGTCCATTTGTGCGGGCATCAAAAAGCCAGACTCATAGGAGATCTCAGACCAAAATGTATTTTAAAATGCATTATTAGCCACATAGTACCCACAGCACATACACAGAGAGGAAAAGTTCCAGTGATTCTTAAAGGCAAAAATCTGTCCTGCATAGTTAAGGTTTCCCTCCCCACAGTTACCTCTGTTGTAGGTGAACAGGGTCATTCTCCTCTCCATCCATCCTTCTTTTCTGAGCCTCAGTGGACACGGTGGTAGAGCTGAGTGAGCAGGACTCGTTCAACAGCAGCAGCAGAGGCCATGGAAACCAGCACGGGCAGGGCTTCGGGAAGCTGCAGAGGAGAAAAGAGACATTACATACAAGACATTACTACAGCAGGATTGTTCACATGATTTAAGAGTCCCATGTTGCCATCGACAATTAACTATAGATCAGCAGAGGAATATTGTTCTCTACCATAAGTATGTATATTTTTAGATAAATACGTTCCACAAATGTTTTGTAAAGGAAGATTCTTTGCCTAAAGCATCTACTTCTTCTCAAGCCTCCAGTGGCACAGCGTGAACCATGTTACTAATAACAATTGTTCCTGCGTTCATTACTGGAACATAGATCATAATACACAGAGTTTATCTGGGAGTATCTCTATACTCTTCTATTTCTGTCCTCCTTCTTCAACCTCAGAGAGTAAACCAGGCAACTGTGAGTCTGGAGAGGGACACAGCCCAGTCCTGAAGAGATGACAGTCTCCATCAGATAACCGAGTGCCAGTTATACCTGGTGAGGCACAGACCTCAGACCACCAGAATGGGGACAACGACTTGGTTTGGGAAAGAAGCTAAGAAAAGCAACTCTAAAGGAACATTTTGAAGGAAAACAGAAAGGAAAATCAGAAGGGGGAAACCTAGGAATTTAAAATAATAAACAAGATAAGGGAGAATTTGTACAGCAGAATACTGAAAAAAGGACTAATTCGTAAAGATGAGATCCAGACCTTAAATGTAACTGATCTCCTGGTTTCTGGCTTTGGGCAGGTAAGCTGCTCCAAACACTGAATTCATAAAACCACAGACACACCAACTAAAAACAAAAGACAACCTTACTGACCTCCGAGAGTCCATCATCCCCAAATGCATGCCATCTACTGAGGTGATCATCAAGACAGCTTTGCTCACAGCTCTCCAGTATCACCAGCAGCTTCGCTGACCTCCCACCGGCCACTGCCACACGGCACACTCCGGGACAGCGAGGCAATCCAAGGTGAGGTGGGAATGGGTGGCTTACAAACCGAGCAGCTCCACCACATGATGCCTTCGCTTCCCTCCTATGAATTGGGCTTGTAGAGCACCTCCCATAGCAGCTCAGCAAGGCTATGCCTTCCTTTGTAGACGCAGGGGAGGAGGAACCAGCACAGTGGTGCAGCAGATGCATTGTAGTGAGGACAGTGCAAGACGTATGTGAGGCAAGGGCAGGGAGAGGGGACACCGATTATTAGGTCAGCTGGTGTACTTGGAAAAACTACACATGCTTTCAGGTGTGTAAGGCTTCCTCAGCCTAGAAGCAATAACCTTAGAGCTAAATACAGGTTGAGAATAATTGTTCTGAGTTAAACTTCATTATATTAATGAATTAGGCAATTTGAGCGAACGGGTGATTGGTTCCTGTTGATCACAGGGAGGATACTAGCCAGAGGACAGCTGATAATGTCATTTACGGCACAAAGAAAGGGCAAGCAGACAGGAATAATTATTGCCTAGGGATGGCTGGTGGTAGCAAAAATGATAATTTAATATGCAGTCAATATCTGTGTGATTTTTATATCCTGGAGTCAGGAATTTTGATACTCAGATTGCCTTTTGAAGCAGTTTTGGAGACCTTCCTTGAAGGTCAGGAGTGAGAGGTCAGAGATCCAGTGGTTGGTCTCTTACTGAGCCTGTCTGCTCTTTACCCGTGTGTACAAGTTAGTTTGGGTTGGTTGCCTGCAGTTGTTGCCACCAGACCGTCAAGTCTATAATGCAAAGCACACAGCCAGGAAGGCGGTGGTAGGTCCTTCTGTATCACTTGGAAATCTGATTCCATTAAGCAGCTGTGGTTAATTGCCAACACATCTGAGTTCACCACTGGCTCTTAGATACTTTGTTTCCTGTAAAGCGCCAGTCCCAGGGAACCTGTAATTTCCTAAGGATCTAAATTTTCACCTAAAAATTGAGTTCTTAGCAGACTTGTAGAGAAAAGCTAGAACATTCTGAAATCTATTTAACTCTATACCCAGAAGATAAATTAATATGGTGCAAAGTTGATTACTATTTACAATTGCTTCATAGTTTCTAAAATATCCTTGGCGGCCTGAATCACAATTTCTCAAGTGATTTGGCTTGGCGATACCGAAATGAGTCTGTACGGACAGCGCAGACAGTCGAGAAGGCACAAATGGAGAACACCCTTACCTGTGGCTTAAAAATGAAATATGAATTGTTCTCAAGTAAAATACAGTCTATGGCGGCTCGAAGCAGCTCGTAAACATAACATGAGACTCACAAATAGCTGCAAAGTAGGTGATTGCCCCGGGCGTTAAGCGTTTCAGCAGCAGTCAGGAATTTTACACTCTTCCAACTAAATTGCCAAACGGAGATGCCGTACGTACCTGACCAGAGAGACGCAGACAGACCGAGAACCTGTTGGCTTCAAAAATACCGTTGCAGTTATCTACAACATCTGAGACTCAGCAGGGAGTTAGAGGCTCAAGTATGGGCTTAAAACCACCGAGACTACTCCTGACAAGGCTGAAGCAATCTGGTGAAGCCTGGGCAGCCAGTTCATAGCCCAGCCGGTGGCAGAAGCCAGCAGCCCTGTCTCTGCTGGCACACAGGACACAACATTCTGGTCTAATGGAAATCAAAGGGGAATTTGTTTTAGTTTGTAAAATCTCTCTGCAAGTCTAATTTTGACCAGCAGCAACTTCAGTGAGTAGGCTGGTGTAAAATTTTCACATGATTTGTACTGGAGGAATATATACTTCCATATCTATAGAAACACCCACAGAAATTCTTTTAGAGAATCACAATAGTTGGTATGTGAGATCTCACTGCTCCAGAGGCCTTCTGCTCCGATGGTGGGTGAATCAGACTCTATATACCATGGACAATGAGCATCAAGCGCTTCACTTTTACTTGCGTGCCTTATTTCAAAATGTAATGGTCATCTAATACACGTTAAGTGAACTGGACAACGGAGAGGGCTCTCAAAGGCCTCAGAGACCGAAGGCAATAAAAGGGGGGAATGGCAGGTCAACTTCAGAAGATGTTCCTGTGGCATACAGAAACTGGATGAAGTTCCTTACTGACAGCAAAAAGACAGCAATAGCCAGTGAACATCCAACACTTGCTAACAGTGAATTTCCGTGGAGACAGAGGAGGAAACCAAAAAAGAAAAGGGCAATGTCTTGCCCAGAGTCAGGTCTGGAACGTGGGGTGCTGGAGTTGTCATCTGTTATCCCATGTTCTTCGCTAACCTGCCACCTCTCATTTCCATCAACATGCCTAAAAACTCCCAGACTACTGCATGAGGGTGCCCAAGCAGCAAATTCACCCACTTCCATGAGACCATGAGCATCTAAATGTATTCTGACATTCCGTAGCTCTTTACACTATGTCCTTCGAGATAAAGTTGAAGCCAAGCAAGCCTTAGCCTCGAAGGGGGCAGAAGCAGTGGGTACCTTTTGGTGGCCAGAGCCTCACATGCTGAGGTCTCCATGGCACAGCAGCTCCTGCCATCGAGAAGGGTAAAAGATGAGCTCAGAGAGAAGTGGAGTCTGGGTGAAGAGCGACAGAAAGCCTGGTGCAGCAGAGCAAGTAGTGAGAGGCAGCGAACAAAGGGAGCAAGACACAAGCCAGCCCTTCTGAGGATGCTGTGGGAGAGGCAGAAAAGACAAAGGAAGGGATTATGGGTGTAGCAGGGAATAAGTATCTTCTGCCAAGGTAAAAAGGTTGGTTTCCTGGTCTGTTTGTAATCGCGTTAGCCAGTCCTGTTGATACAACCTTCTCAAAGATGCTCACAGGAGCACTAAACAGTAATTAAGGCATTGCATTCCCAGAGTCCTCTTTTGTTTTATGCTATGGGTAATCTTGAAGCTACGGGGACAAGGGAGTGCAGCTCAACGAGCTCCATGAGGCCAGGGAGCTGACAGACTGTTTAAATGTGATGGTCCCTCAGCTCTCAGAGGAGGAGCAGATCTGACTTCAGGCCTCCAAAGCGCTAAATTACCAAATGAAAACTACAGCAAGTTCCACCAAAAACTGCAGCCATCAATTCTACAGGTTGTTTTTAACAAACAAAAGCTGACAGGATAAAGGATGGGAGTTGAGGGATGTTCGCACTATACGCCAAGGTTTTTCTAAAAATATTTTACACCTGCTATTCGTGCCGCACACTGATCATATTTTGTCTGTGAGGTAGAGAACTCTTAGTGCCAAAGGGAACGTGGTTTATATTCCCGAGTCTTAATGCTTTTTTCCCTTCTGTAAGGCAAAACTCCTTATTGCCATCACTACAATCACGCCAAGAGGACAAAAGCCATACGCGCACTGCCACGGTAACAGTTTAACCGTTCCTCTCGCTGATCTTTGGAAACAATCCCTTCAGCAGGATTTAACAGCTCTAGCACTTCAGTTTAGCAAACTTTTTATGCAGCTCATGAGAGAAATGCAGCCAACTCTGTACACTCAATTTAAATCAACTTGCTGATGATATAAAAAAGAGTGCTGAACCGCCGGTTCGCTTCAGCTGCTCCAAAACTACCAACACAAACTCGGAGGTATTTATTCCTGAAACGTTAATAGAACAGTCTGGGGTGTCGGATCAGTAAATGAACTCTGGTTTGATCCCATGCCGGCCCAAAGAGCTGATTTAACAACTAGTTGCTTGGTTACTTGATATTTCAGAGCTGCAACTGGGCTGTTTGCTACCAACAGGCTTTTGCACGCTGCAATACGGTGGGAGCCCAGGGCGCAGACAGCTGGGCGGGCGGCCATGCTGGGGCCGGGCGATCATCCCCCATGGCTGTCTGCAGCAAGATTTGGTAGCTTTCTGAATTTGCATCGCAAAGTAGGGATGGGTCTTTCTGTGGCTTAAACCCAGTCCGCCATTTGTGTGAAGTATGATAGCTGAGTTGAAGTTAGGAGAACTACAAACCCTGTACTCGCTGAGAGCCCAGGCCAGGCTGGCCCGTGCCCTCTGGATCCACATCGGCAGCAGGGACCTGAGAACAGGATGCAGCAACGACGCGCTGCGTGCTGTGAACTCCACCTGCGAGCCGGCTCTCCCTTGCAGAAACAATCGGATTGATCGAATTTTGGTGGCTGGCCACTAGGCTTCTGATCAAGAGTAAGAGCCTGTCATCTACCACAAAGCAAATGCAGCACAGACCATAGCTGTCCATCGAACCCCCTCTACCCTCCTCTGCCAAGAGGCCTCTGAGCAAAATTTTTGAGGTCTCAGATGATGATTTTCAGAAGTTACTCACTTGTGCTGAATTGAGTGAACCTTACAGATGAAAACTGCTTTCAACTTGTGCTTGGGTGGGGATTCTGAGACAGGATGCTCAAAGCAGCATCAAGGGGGACACGTACGTATGGTTTTACCTCTTTCTTCCCTGTAAATTAAAGACATCTTCCAAGGTTTAACTTACACCGGCAATTTTAAGGAATTAAATTGCACGTTCACAAGAGAAAACACAAAAGATCTTGCACAACTGAGCAAACACTTCCTCTTCCCCCTTCGCTCCCTTTTAGGTCTTTTCTCTCGCAGCAAACGCGCTGATCCGACAGCACGGCTCAAGAGCAGAATGCTGGCTGCCTGCAAATTAAACCAGAGATTGACTTGGCACTCATTTAGAACAGAATGTTGCAATGTAAATGTTTGATCTAACAAATTCAGCACCAAACTTTAGCAAAAGATAAATAAATGGGTGAAGTAGACTGAATGGAGAGCACACGTCTTTAATTACCTAAGGAGGAAGAGAAAACATTAGAAATCTCCACATTTGCATTCTTTGGGAAAACTGGAAGCTCTCTCTGCAGATTATCTCCCTGCAAAGCACCATGAGCCAAACCCTGCTTGGTAAAGTCTTCATATGAAAAGGAGCTGCAAAAAACAACCTTGTTTCCAGAGATTCCTCCTTGCTGCAAACCACCACCCGTCATTCGCAGATCTGGCTGCGCTGGAAGTGAACAAACCAGCACGGGGAGAGGATGAGCTCGATGACCTTTAAGACAAATTATCTCAGTTTAAATCACAGGAACAGAAATACTACAGAACACACAGAGCACTCCCCACTGTCGGAGCTGCTTGGCCTCCGAGGCAGTTTAGGTATTATCATTGTACAGTAAATAGTAAATTTGTAGTAAGTCTCAAAGTCTAGGCACGCAACTAGAAATAATACACAGAGCAAACATTCTCCATTTTCCACTAATTGAGCCAATTATTTTTTTGTCTAATTTTTTGCTAATTCCTTTTAATAGCAAAATCCTCCACTTAAAATTAGATACCAAATGATGCGCTTTTAAGTACAGTTCTGTCCACTGACGTGCTGTTAGCAGAAAGATAAACCAGATGGCAAACTCAATAAAAAAGAGCCTGTTCAATAGAGACAGAAGAACGCCTAAAAACCCCTTTGCTCCATTACTGCTTCTGAAAGGGTTGCCATGGCATTAGAAATTGATACCACTGTCAGGCCCACATCTCCACCCCGGCCCTTTCTTCACCGCCTCTGTCCTAGGCAAAGATCTCAGACGGGTGTCGAAAAACACCCTCTTCCTTAGAGCACTAGGCTATTTCCACTCACACCAAACCCGGGGTGCACGTGTACATGGAATTTACACCTTCTGTAAAATACCCAGACAGGAAAAAAACTCTTCCGTCTCAAATTCCAGTTTCAGAACACTCAGATAATTCTATTCCTGTTCTCCTCCTTGCAATTCATCGTCATAAGCCAAAGGATTCTTCACTTAGCGCGTGTCTTCTCTTTGTACAACTGCCATGGAAAATAAGTTGACATTTGTTAGATTTATGTATTAAAGTAGTAAGTTTCTGTCCCCCGTGAGGAAGTCCATCATCAAGGAACACGATTTGCCCAACAGACGGAAAAGAGCAAGGGATGCAACTTCAAAATAGCCCTGGAAAAGCTGAGCTGTTTTGTCAGCCTCTGAATTCTTTCTCCTCCCACTCCCACTTACATTTCAAGAATCTATTAAGTTAAAGTTGGTAAAATCCACTAAAATAAAAACCTTACGATGCCACGCTGTAGTTGCATTACATTTCTCTTTTTAATAGAGCATATAAAATGGAAGTTTACAATGAGTTTAGCAAACTGTAAATCAGCACTTTTATTCAGTCTCGTTTCTGAGCTATTAATCCCCAATACAGAAACAGAACGCTGATGCATTGGTCTAGGACCTCTCGAGAGAATAGCCCAAATCCACTCTGATGACACGGAAAGTGAGCTTCATTGAATCACCTGAGTCCCTTCTAGATACATCATATTGCACAGGAGCTCAACACTCACAGAGCTCAGAGTCTTAACTCTCGAGGAGAAAAAAAAAAAATATTACCTTCTGACTCCAGCGAGCTGCAGCCCTGGAAAAGCAACGAGAGTCTCCTCCAATAATTGTAGGCAAGTCCTTAATCAGGCCATGTGCTTTGTCAGGAGTATTTTAGGTAAAGCAACCCATTATTGTGGAGCATCAGCACAGCAACCCTCTCCATCGCTCCTTTGTGATGCACTGAGTCAGGCTTTTTGTGCATCATTAGCTCTGACAAGGCAATAAACGCAGTGCTCTGATCTTCAGCGGAACAGTGAAAACACAGACCACAACAGTCAATTAATTTTAAAGAATTTTAATACAAACTTAATATAAACTATTTCAGTCCCTCTTAACATGTAAGACACTGACTCAAAATACTTTTATACCTTTTTTCAAGTATTGCACAATGTAGGTAC
>JAVSBS010027392.1:0-21995 GCA_033124195.1 Coracias cyanogaster
TGTGGCCCCACCTTTCCAGTGTGTGCAGGTCCCTCTGGATGGCATCCCGTCCCTCAGGCGTATCAACTGCACCACCCTTATTTTTGTTGTTGTGTTTCCTTAAACATACTCTTAGCCATTAGTAAACTTTAAAAAGTATATTAACTGTACCAGAAGTGAGTTCCCAATGGAGAATTACACCAGAGTTAACATAAGTTACGTGTTTGCTTATAATTCTATCACATTTGAGATGCCAAGCCCTTGTGTGGCTTTAGTGAAGCTGTTTCTGATTTATACTGCAGCTGATGTGCTTTAAAATATTTCCCCAATCCTAAAGGATTGCGTTGAAGTTTGGTGTTTCTGTAATCCCTGTTGGATGCTTTGCATCCAGAAATCACTGGTCAAACAATAGCGCCCCAAGTGTCATGTATTTTTTTTTTGGTAGATTTTTAATTCCTGCTATGATCAGGTCAAATGCACTTTTTTTTTTCTTAACATCTCATTTTGAAGGGTAGAGCTTGCTTTCCTTCTGTCATTTTACTGCCCTAACAGGAAGGCAGAGCACAGGGAGAGGTATGTAGGGAGAAAATAGATTGATCCAATATTCAACACAATTCTAACTGAACTTTTAACAAAAGCAACGTGACTTTCCCTCCCACTGTGAGAAGGCTCAGAAGAGAATACCATAGCACAAAATTCACACAGGCAAACTTCCTCTGCGAAGGCAGGCACTGGTGTTGAAAACCTTGGCAATCACTTGATTTGGTTTTTTTATTGTGCGGAGATGCAGCTTCCCTGCAGAATTCCTCTTGGAGAAAGGTGCTGCCCACTTGCGTTCCCGGTGATGTGCTGCTTCTGTGCCAGAAGAGCTTGCAATAGCCTAGCACTGAATCCAGCCTTTTCCCTTTGTGTCTGCTCTGGGTAGACAAGCTGATACCTCCAGAACCAGGTTTGTTGCAGCCCTGCTAGGACCTGCCAGCACCCGCTCCTTTCCCAGGGCCATGGGCGTGACCTGAAGGGTGAGCAGCCTGTGCTGCTGTGTCGCAGGCTTGAGGGGAGCTGATTAACTGCTGTCCTCACCCATGCAAAGCAAGGAGGGCTGCATCAGTGGCAGGGTGCAGCCTCTCACAGCAGCTGAAGTGGACCTTGAGCCACTAGCGATGATGCTGTTGTGGTTCCTGATGATCTTAGGCTGATTTGCTGGAAAAAGCTCTGGATTTCTGGATGTATATTTTCTTTGATGAGCCAGATTCATATTTGACATTGGTATGATGCAAGACAGCCCCCATCACCACCTTCCATGTGCAGCTCTTTAAACTGGGAGCGTTTTTAACCTTCCTGGATACAGGCTGTCCCTTCCAGCTTTAGAAATGCTTTTGCGCTTTGTAGAGGAACGCTTATCACCTGGCATGTTAAATGTCCCACTAATGATGGTTCTTTCACTTGCTTTACTTGTGACTAATTCGTTAACTCATTCTGAGATAAAACTGTCATTTGGTCTGAGTGGAGCAGCCAAAGAACTGCCTTTCCACACACTTTTTCCAGATGTGTGAATATTCCTGGCAGGTGTAAACATGTGTGTATTTGGTAATCGTTCCTTGCAAAGCCGTGCAACTGGGGCAGCGGATGTATGCAGCATGCTCCTGTCACTCGAGGTGAGGAAAGCTGCTGAGCGAACTCGGTGGGGACAATGGAGCCCTTGGGTTAAGTGAACACCTAGGCCAACCCCCTTCAGACTTTCTGGTTTTTAAATAGCTGGATCCTTCACTAAATTTCTAGTAAATAAAAGATGAGTGATGGTTTTATGTAATACAGCAGCTCAGAACAGTTCAGCAGGTTCCAGCCCAAAGCCAGAGGGAAGGGCTGTGAACAGACAGGCTGCACTGGGATGATCAGGACTCCCAGTCCTCTTTCCCTGGCACCACCTCTGTTCTTGCTGCAAGGAGAAGGTTTTGATGATCCTTCAGTCTGGTCCTTGTGGGATAAGATTCATGCATATTATTTGATTTCCCAGATTCCATCATCTCTGCCACCTCCAGGAACAGCATGAACCAACATTTGAAGGACTTGATCTTCACACAAAGATCAAGAAAGCCAAAGGCATTGCCAGTGGTGTCTGACTATCATTCAAGTCATGAGCTCTGGGGAGAAACTGTGCTTGGGCCTATGATGTACGTAACAGTTATGTACAGGTAAGGATGAGAGTCTATCTGCAGGACTTGTGGAGATGTCAGCAAAAGGAGAGCATTTCCGTCATCCCTACAGCAATTTGTTTGCAGGTCCCCTTCAGACAGCCTGGCTGTGAGAGACAGTGCTGCTTGCTGGTCATGTTGGTCATCTGCAATTAGGATGCTACATCTGATGTTACACCTGCTGCTGCGGAGGGTCATGGGCCGACAATGCCTGGGGAGCACAGGAGCATAGGGACCCATGGTGAGCAGGTATGTCTTGGTGGGGTGAGGGGCTGGCTGGCACACAAACTCGCACCCAAGAGCTAGGAATCCCCACATGGGGGAAAACACTTGTCCTCTGTGGAAAGCCCAGCCAGGAGAGCTGGAGAGCTGGGGCAAGGACCACAGCAGGCAGTGAAGTGCAGCACAGCTGTGGGCAGCTGCCAGCAGGAGGGCTGCAGGAAGTGCTGTGCACTGTGCCATGTCAGCAGGAATGCTGGAGCCCTGATGAAGCTGAGGGTTGTGCTAGGGATGCCAATCCCCTGCTAGTGCAGTAACGCAGGCCACGCAGGGTGGCCAGGCTCTTCCTACTCACCTCTTGGAAAACAATGTCTCTCTTGGAAATGTTTTTTACAGTGGAAATGCTTAGATTTGGATAACCGAGAATTGTAGTCATCCCAGTATGGAAGGATCACACCTGAAAAGATCACACAGTCCCCATCAGCCTGAGGCTGCCCCAGGCTCTGGGGATGGGGCTGCTCATGGGGCAGAAAGGGGTGAGCAGGCTTGCTCGATTTGCTGACACTCTTATCTGCATAGGTTTGCCTTAGCTTGCTTTTCCTTTGTGACTAAGGACAGTGATAGTCAGCAAACAGCATCCCTAAGGTGCTACCAGTGGAGGAAAAAAGGGATTCAGAGAAACCATGCTGTAGCAGCAAATCTGGCCATAGAGACCCCACCACCCTTCTCTGCTCCCCATCAGGCACCTTTCAGGACAGGCTGAATACCCCACTGCTCCATCACTGCCATGTGCTACCCTCCTCAAACACAAGGCAGCAGCTCCTTGGTGCTTGTCAGGGCACAGCACCATGCTCCAAATACCTTCATGCTCTGCCACCACCGCATCGCCCCAGGAGCACAGCAGAGCCCCTCAGCTTGAGCCCCTGAAGTTGCAGTGCAGGATGCACTGCTTAGGACCCATTAGCTGATAAAAATAGTTGTATTCTGTCTTTTTTATAGCACATTCAAAGACAGAAATATCCAGATTATTTGTGTATCTTGAGGATTGCATTCAGGCTGTCTGTCCAGATGAACACTTTGGGTCTTCTTTTTAATGCAAAATAGAAAATGTCTGTTTTTAACTTAACTATTTTAAAGATAAATCTACTGCAAGGTGTGGCCTAGTGGAGAATGAATTTCTAAAATGTTTTAACCAAGGGGAGGGAGGGTGTGAGACCTGGAGCTCTGTTCTGCCAGGGGAGCAGCCCCACCAGCGCAATAAAAGATATTCCACCAGGGGATTTTTGACACATGCTGCCCTTTCATTTCTGGTATTTATTATAGAGGAAAGAGAAGACAAAATCTCAAGGGAAAACAAAAATCTAGGTCTGTCTCAGGTTATTATAAACTGATCATTGATAGGCAGTCTCAATTGCCTGTTGCTAAGCAGCCAAGAGAATTGGTTGACCATACCTTGGGCCTTTAAAAAGAATTTTGAAAAGCAGAAGGCTCTGTGTGTGTGTGTGTGTGTTAGGGGTATATGAAATAACATAAATATCGTATTAGCATACAGAGTCCTAATATTTTTGTTGTTTAATGTATTTGTGAGGTGCTGTTGCACGGGTGACGCGAAACAAGTTAGGCCTTGGGTGGACAGGGTGACTTTTGCTTTAAAATAAAAAGAGAGAGATTCTGTCCTGTCAGCAAGGCCAAGAAGTGCTTTCTTGGATTTTGAAGGCTGCCTTTAGGAGTGTGATCTTGCACTCCTGTGAAAAGCTGCAGGCTGATGGTCACAGGATTCCTGGGGATCCAACTCCCGCCTCTCCCAGCCACTGTCACTAAAGTGGCTTTCAGCATCACCTTTTTCGAAATGCCGATGTATAAAACAGAACAAAGCACTGGAGAGCCCTCACCCCTCATTCCCATTGGGGCTGGTCCCAGCTTGCTTCTGGCTGAAGCTGTGGGAAAGACAGGAAGCAAAATGCATCTTGGGTGAAGCAACAGCCTCTCACCGGGTCCCAGGCGCCTGCTGTGGCCTCCACTGAGGGACTGGAGAGCCCGGCCCTGCCTGGGACACTCCCCCACTGACAGGTCCTGCTCAGCTCCCAGCTTTTCCCCTTTGCACTCCTGGCAGTCGGGTAGCTGGAGTGGGAGAAAAACAGTGTCTGCCTGGCAAAAGTGTCTGCCAGAAGGTTATGGGTTTTTTTTTGTTATTTTCTTATTGCTCAGCTAAGCTAAAATGGTAAGACAGATATTACGCTTGGTGAAGGGATGTTTTCTTGGGAGCCAGCTTTGTTATTGCCATCCATTATTATTTCAGCCCTTTTTCCTTGTTTATGCAAGGGTGATTTTGCCTGTCTTAAATTGGAAAAAAAAAAAAACCAACAACAAACCAGAGCCTGTGTTTTTTTGCAATAATGAGTTTCTAAACTGATTATTTCTGTGTTCTGCTTCTGACATCCCCAAGTCCTTCCTCTCCTCAGACAGCTTCCCAGAAGTCTCTTCCTCACCAGCAGCAAATGCAAGGTTACCTCAATACACAACAGACATTTGGCAGTGGCCGCGCTCTTTTGCACCAAACCTTATCTTTACCCCTGCCACCCAGAGTGAACCCTCTTGGAAGCTGCTCATGGCCAAGCACCACTCCATGTCCACACCAGCTGTGGCACATGCTCCTCTTCCTCACACAGGCGGAGTGGACCAGGTGGACATTGGTCTGCAGGGGATTTGGAGTGGTGAAAGCACTCACCACGGTACCAAGCCGGGCTTGCTCAGCAGCTCAGCATGTGCATGGACACATGAGGCCATTGCTGCAATGTGCTAACAGGGGCACACACAGGGGAGGAAAAGCAGCGGAGCAGCACTATCAGGCAGGGTCAGGCAACCTCCTTCCCCAAGCATGGGCCTAAAAATAGATGTAATCAGGTTTCAAAGAGAAAAAGCAATGAAAAGGTTGAGTGTCACGACCTTAGACATGCTCTGAGGCTGCTTTTCTCCCTGCATGGCTCGCCTTTGCTGGGCCTCCTGCTGGCGTTTCCGGACCAGAAGCAGCTGGGGTGTGCGCCCTGAGCACAGCCATCAGCTGTGGGCTCTGGTCCTGCGTTCTTTCTTTTTATCCTCCCCCTCAGCCTCCGCCTTCCTGCCGCCTGCAACCAGCTCCTTCCTCACCTGGGGAAAAGCACCAGTGGGCATCCAGGGCTCCTTCCCTGGCTTCTTGCTGCAGTCGCCTCACGTGGCCAGCCTGCCCCATGGGGGCTCCTGCCAGAGCCACCTTGATTTTAGGGTGCTTGAGCCCCACTCCATGCCGGATGGGCACAAGGAGGCACCAGCATTTTCCCTTCGCGAGTCAAGCATTGGGTTTCCATGGCTGGTCCATGTGGCCATGCTGCTCTGTCTGATTTTGTTCAAATCGTAATAGAATAACATGGCGTGTTTCATGCTGAGAACTTCAGATACAGAGTGGTGAAGGCAGAGGACATGACGTCTTTGCAATGATGGTCTCATTTTTCCCAGCTGGTGAGAAATCCCTCCATCCTCCTTTGCTTTTCCTCTGCTCAAGTAACTTCTGAAAATGTTAGATAATTGTTTTTAACACCTGTGTGCTCTGTGTAGGCACAAGCCAGGACTCATGCTTTGTCTTGTCTTTCCTTTTGGCGCAATGAGGAGCACACAACCACCCTCCAGGTCCAGTCAAAGAGCCACTTGCAGCATGCTCTGCCTCTGCCAGCAGCAAATCTGCCCCAGCAGTCTGCATTTATGAAAGCTGAAGCAGAAGACACTGTATTTCAATGTTTATCAGTCTGTACCAGGCTAGCACGGTAACAAAGATCTGCTCTGTGTTCTCTCTTTGCAGATCTTCACGTTTCCTATTGGGACCATTTCACTCAATAGTTAGATTTTTCTTGCAGCAGGATAATGTAAATAGCACAGCAAAACCAATCCTTGGGCACTTCCAGCTCCGTGCATCCCATGGGCAGACAAAATCTGCACTGCATCCTGGCTGGTGCCTGTGGATGCACGAGCTGATGAATCAGGATCACTGCGGGCAAAGCTCCAATAACACATTTCTTCTGCAGAGGGGAGGGGGTGGATCTGGGTTTCTGTGGAAGGCACTCAGCACTGGCATGGAAGGAGATCTCCTTGCTCTCTGCTGGCCAAGCGAATCGCAGCTGCTCCCTCCTGTCCAGGGCTGGGGCGAGAGGGGGGGAAAAAGTGACATATTAAATAAACCTCAACATTACTGAAGTGTGAACGGCTATTCTAACCACTTAAAATATTCCGCATACTCTGTCTTCAGCGCCCTGCTGTCCCCTCACTTGGTCTTTTTCCCAAGCTTTTATCCTAAAAAGCTCTAGCCTCTGCATTCCCAGCACTTCCCTCTCGCTTCCCTGTGCCTCAGCCTGTATCCTGCACACCTGGGATCCTTCCTTATGAAGTGCAGCAGAGGTTTTCAAAGCCAATTTTCTCCATGCCAATCCACTCAACCTTGCCCAAAATAACCATGGCACATGGGAAGGGGTTAGCTGTCATACACAAAATAACAGTTCTCCAGGAACAGTGAGTAGCCATGCACACACTTTGCACAAGCTGTCCTGCCAGCAGATAGTGTCCCAGATGGATGCACAGGGGTCTCACCAAACTCCTGCTTTGGCATACCAGGGCTCAGTTCCTCGCACAAACACCTTTCCCCCACCAAGGCCTCAGCTCCACTTTTGCATCCTACACAGCTGCCCCATCTTCTCCCACCATTGTGCTAAAGCTGAATGATGTTCTGCATAGGTTTACTATTAAAATAAGTAAATAGAATAGTTATCTAAAAAGAGGCAGTGGAAAACATGAATTAAAAACAGGGCAGAAGCTGCGAAGTTAGAACTGGATTTGTGGCTAATGAGCACAGGATTGGTTTGTTCTGCTTTTCAACTGAATATTTTTATTATATTGGTACAATAGATCAATATATCAATATGATATATATCAACAATATAGTTGATAACTTGTTTAAAATCCAAAACGTTGACACTAGAAAAGCACTCTGAAAGGGTATATTCAGAATAACAAAACCTTTTCTTCACACATCTACTAAACAGGTATATTCTCTGCTTTAAACATATTCATTGTTTCTGCATTTTTCTGCTTCTGTATGTTTTACATCTACTCTGGGCACATGCCTTCCTGGTGCATCTCATTTTACTGGTTATTTGCTTCATCTACAATATCAAGATCCACCATCCAAGGTGGGATTTGCCCCAGGACCCTTAAAAAACTTTAGCTTGGCAAATAAAGAGCTTATTTAAAAAAAAATAATAAAACCAAGCCCTTACAGTAGGAAGTTTTTATAGTTCTAGATAGGATCTGTCAAGCAAACTGATGAAAAAATTTCTGTAGGAGACTGACTGGGCCCAGCCCGTGGTGCCAAGTGATACCTGGAGACATTAGGTGTTGCATGAGCTCTTAGCGCTCCTGGTTGAGCACAAGCAAGTTCATGACCGTGTCTTCAAACCTGTAAGGTGTCTCCAGGCAGCAGGTACCCCTGCTCAGAGTCCAAAAGGATGTGAATGGGCCACACATTCCATGTGACCTGGTGAAGGAAAGGTGATGCAGTGTTACAGGCAGCAGGTTGAATGCACGCATACCCTCTTGACCTGCATTTTGTAAAAGGGATTCCATTGATTATTTTTTTATTCTTCATACCAATCAATTCTTGCTAGCACTATAGATGCCAATGCACCTCCCCAGATCCACCTCTGGAACATTAGAAAGAAAACCCCTCGGTGCCAGACCATATGCAGCCCCAGGGAAGGACATGAGGGCTCAGGACAGGCCATTCCCATGGGGCTTGCACAGACGATGCCTCAGCTGATGCGGACATCAGCAGCAAGACCACTGGAGGCTCCTGGGATCCCCCCAGGGGCAGCAGCACCCCAAAACACCTGTTTTTATGTTTTGAGCATTATGTGTGCTGGTTTAGCACACCCTGGCACAGCAGCCGCATGCTGCTGGTGAGCAGGGAATGCTATTTTGGTGATCGAAAATCTTGCTCTTACTGAGCTGGGAGGGCTGTTATAGGCTTACTCTTCCCCCTGGAGTTAGAGCGAGGTTGTCTACCAAACTATCTGGTTGGCCCCATGACTGCCAAAGTGCATGGGGCTGTGTCAGTGCTAGAAGTCACAGGATTACTTCATGTCACCTTCAGAATAAAGCTATGAATTAGTACGAGCATAGATTGTGACTTCTGAAAGCTGATTGTTCCTAAATTGTTCCTAAATGCTGACTTGCTTGTGCAAGGAAAATTTGCCTCTACATCTGTCTGAGATGAGCGTCTTGAGCAGCTTGAAGAGGGGCACCAAGCCTACCCAAAGAGGCTAGACCCAAACCTTGTGATGTGCATCATGACCTCTCCAGACAGATGAAGAGCCACACTGGCAAGCTGAGCTCCAGATGTTTTTCTCAGAAGATTTTTTCCATGGCGTTGGCTAACCTTGGCCAGAGACTCAAGCAGCAGCATTGCGGAGCATATGGCAGGGGAACAAGAACATGGCAGCGTGAAGTGCAGTAGGTTCTGGTACATGAAGCACATGCCCACAGCATGCACCAGTGTAAAACTGGTGTCAAGGCCTCTGACCCATTCAACAGAAGCTAAACATGCTTCTCCCTTATCTGCTTCAAATTTCTCCTCCAAGTAGCACAACTATACACAGATGGGGTCTGTGGTATGAGCTGTGAATTGACTTGGCATATCCTGTAGCTCAGCCTAGATCCTGTACCATGAGATGGTTCCACACCCTCTCGCTCATCCTATGAAGAAAAATGTGTGCTGGAAATGAAAACTTCCCGAGAGAAGCCTGGTTTAGACAAGACTGAAAATACTGAGGGATAAATCACACTGCCTAAAGGAGAATTGGACTCACTTAAAAATTTAAAAATATTTCTTGTGAAAAACACTGATTCCTCACAGCTTTTTGTCATGAACTCCTTAAACTCCACCAGCTTCCCAAAGGATGAGTTTTCTATCAGCTGTCCTTGAGAAACTTCATATCCCAGCAGCCCAGTGGTGCTGCACAGCATACAGCTGTTGCTTTTGCAGTTGGAGTTCAATTAGTTGATGTGTTGCAACCATGATTTTTGGATTCATGCTGCCTTGCACCTTGAGCAGGAGGGGCGTTGGGAGCCATCAGTCTGGGTGTAGTTTCTCTCCTGAACTGCTTGCCCTTGTAGAGCAGCAAATTAAAAGCAAATCTCTATGGTCAGAGGTTTGTCTTCCAAGGTTGTGTCTATACAAAGAGTGGTCACCTGTTGAATTCCTCCTGGCTTGTCAATCATACTGCTAATCCCTCTATGCCCGGTTTTACCCATTGCAAATATAAAGCATCATTCTTCCCAGCCCCAGGCTAGATCGGGTTTCTCCCTGGGGAGACATGTCCCTGGGCAGTTATCAAGCAGTGATAGTTTGGCTGTGTTTTCTTGCCCTCCTGAAGGTGATTCAGCTTTCTCACGTACCTAGACCCTTGCTCAGCAAATTAAAAGGTGTACTTAGTTCCTTATGTTGGACCACCGGTTGGAGGCTGGAAAAGATCTCATAGTGAACTGTGCTTAAGAGAGAAACCAGGGCCAAAAATCCATTTTTTCATGGGTTACTCCTCCCAACATTTGATAGGAGGAGTGTGATACTTCTGAAATGTTTGTTTCTGCTGCTTTGCTATTTGTCTTAGACATGAGGGGAGTTTTTTCCCGTCTGCAGAAGTGGGATTATCTCCCCTAACATCCAGTACCTAGAGGACAGGACTGGTTACCTGAGACCACAAAACAATGGAGAAATCTGCTCTTTCAAGATATAATTCCTCAGGACCTGTCACATCTGCTAAAACCGAGAGCCAAAGGAGGGTTGTCACACTCTGGCTTGTCAGCACTGACATGTTTATAATCTACAATGCAGCAAACTAATGCCTCCAAGGTGTGTTCAATCCAGCAAGACAGACCTAACATATTTTTTAAAAAGCTTTTTAATTAGCCTTTGGGAAATGCTGATGGATTATCAGGAGGAAAACGTCTCAGCTCAGCATTCTCAGAAGGTGCAGAGCAGCTCCCAAGGAGGGTGGTGAATAAGCCTTGCTGAGCTGTTTGAAGTCAACCGGGGTTAAAAAATGAAAGCTACTCAGCAAAAAGTAAAAGAATGATGACAGTGTGTCTCCTCATTCCAAACCTCCCTCTGGCAACCATGAGTAGCAGATGTTCAAGGAAACAGGGCAAATGCAAAGTGATCTTCTCCTTGCGTGCCCTTCCCGCTCTTGCCACACAGTGGTTTCAACAAATCTGTAAGTCCCAGGGAAAAATCATATACGAGATCTTTTTAAATTACTATTTCTGCAATGCATGACTATGGGAATTTTGTCCTGAATCCACATGAGCTCGTGCAGCCACTGAGCAGGCTTTTCAGAAAGATGGCATTATCACAGCAGCCAGATCTTCTCCATGGCTTTCCACATGACTGCTGTGGATAGGCAACCTGCCAGCACATCTAAATACAGCCAGGAAGCCTACCAAATACCACTCAACAAGTCATGTCAACTCCAGTTTCCTAGTGGTTACCTTAATGGTTGCAGCTCTGACCACAGGGGGAATGGGGTGTACTCCTCTGTGGCATGAAAGGCCACAACCTTGTGTTGCTCAGAGTCCTCCAGGACTAAACGGCCATTATGGTCTGCTGGGACAGCTGCAAATTTCTCTGCAGCTTGGTGGAACATCCCAAAGGTTTTGTGGAAAAGGGAAATGCCTAAAAACACAGGGGAAAAGATTTTATCTGTGCAGGGGGCCCTACCCGTGGACAGGTTTTGAATGAGAGGCTCTTGGGAGCCAGTTAATGTTCACTCTGCACACAAAGTGGGGAGAACCGCTTTGCAAAATGCTCCGTTTCAGCCCCAGGCTTTGCATGGCAGAGGACGGGGCACATTGTGAGTCATAATCCCAAGGAGCTCCCATCCTCATGCCCTTGGGTGTCCTGGTGTGCATCCTCAGGCATCAACCCCCTCAAAATGCTTGGAGAGGCAGTGGGTCTGTCAATCAAGGAGAAGACATGGCCACCCTGAGGGGCAGTCCCAGGCTGTAATCCACACTGGAGACCACCCACTTCCATGGGCTGAGCTGGTGGTACAGAAAAAGGGAAAACTCAGAGCAGCCTAATCCAGCATTGAAGTCCTCACTAATTCTCTCCTTCCTGAAGACACCTGAGCTGCAGGGCTGGCACATAGGGGTCAGCAGATACCATCCCAGTTGGCTCAAGCAGTTGCAGCCATCTGCAGTACTTGTCTCCCACAAGGTACTGTTTCTGTGAGATGGATGCCCCAGGGTTGAATTTCTGCTCCTCAGGAGCCACGCTCGACCTGGGAAGTGAGGGTTGCAGCTTGCTGGACAAAAGGAGGGGGAATACGTCGCATAAACATCTCTGGTGCCAGGTGGGAGATGCTAAACCTCTGTCTCTCCAGTAGTGTTTCTTGGGAGGAGGGAGAAGCGGTTGCACGGAGCAGAGTTCTTCCCTTACCCCAGTAGTGTGATGTGCTGGGACCCAGAGAAACACAGATGATATGTCGAAAACTCTGCAAAAGGCAGGCAGAAAGAAGGTGGGAGAATCCTATTCCGTGGAGGGAATAGGTTAGCTCATGTTGTAAGCAGTTCTAGAAGTTTTTATCTCCAGCTGCTGCCGATGACAAGGGAAATTGTTGCATCTGTGAAAAGGTGAGATGAAAAAACTCAAAGTGGTTCTTAAATGTATGCTTATGAAGTAGCAATGATCTGTGAATCGTGGCTTTCCAGCTTTGGATCTTTATAATGTGGTGATGCACATACCCCGATCCAAACTAACAGTAATATGAACTGACCTGAAAAAAAACCACACTGACACAAAACCTAAAAAGGAGAAAAAGTATAAGAACAATGTGCTTCACATTTCCCTGTCCTCTTGGGTTATTAGACCCACTGAGGTCTGAAAGAGGGTGAAACCACTTTCAAAATGCATAAGCAAATCAAAGAACTAAAAATAACACCAAATTATTAACTCATCCAGACGTATAGTCACAAGAGGTGATTACTTTAAAAATAAAAAGATTGAGACTGAATTTTTAAAATCCTCGCTATGTTATTTAAGTACAGTATAGACTGTAGTGACTATACATATCTATATCCTTCACAGACTTTGCTTTTTACCCTTCACACTATTTTTTTCCCTCATTATTTTTCTGCTGATTGGAGAATGAAATCAGCCTGGCCAAAGAAGCTTTCTGGTTCTTCTGCCCCCACACAAAGTGTCTGGGCCAGTCTTCATCAGGGCATGAACATCCATCTTGGGGTTCTCATCAGCCCAAGGGGCAGAGGGTGAGGTTCAGCCTGGAGGATGCTGGCGTAGGGCAAAGCAGGTGAGCAGGGCATGGGAGTGACTCCCATGAGTTTTGGTACTGGCTCAACTGCAGGATTGCTGAGAGCCCTTGGGGAGGTCCTGGGCCAAGTCCCACATCTGTAAAATAGGGATAATGTTTTCAAAGCTTACACGGCTTTCAGGAGGTTTGTGACTATTAATGATCATGAGAAGTTCCGCCATGGCAGAGGCGTGGCCCTTACAAGGGCTGCTGTCTCTCTCTTGAGAGAAAAGGTTTAATTCAAATCATCTGTCTCCACTGGTATTAAAACTGTTATCACCACTTGTCTTTTGGCTGCCTTGGTGCAATCTTTCTCCTTTTAGAAGTAAAACTGCATTTTAAAGCCTTCAATTGCAATTTGACCTCCACCGCTTGGCCAGATTCCATGAAAATAGGAGCTGGAGCTTGCTTTTGATTTTCTTCTCACACTCCTGGCCATGACTGGGCTTGAAAACATAAATACCACCCATCAGCATTCAAATAAAATTGACTCTAGAGTCCAAAGAAAAGTACCATTACTTGGAAGCCAAACTGCCAGCTACCTTCCTTCAGAGCGATAAAAAAGATAGTTTTAGTGAAGAAGCAAAACTAGCTCCTGAGTTTCTGGCCTAAGTTTCCTACCCCTGCTATTCCAGCCTGCAATTTAATTCAGCTGTTTATGTGAAGATGCCCTTTTGGGATAAGACAGTGAATCCGGCCAATGTTGTGGAGATGAATGCCTTCATTCTTCTTGAAATAAAAATGGTGCCATGGGATCTTTCATGCCTCCCTGCAGATAGTAGCTTGATTTAAAATGTCATCTGAGGAATCACATCATTAGAAGCAGATATTACTTCCTGGCTCAGTGCTAGATTGTTGACAGAAAGCAGTAAACTGTCCTCAGCCATGACATGCAGTTAGACGTGCTTCAAAGTGTGGCTCAGCACCAAGGCACCTGCACCGCAGCAAGGGACAACCAGGCTCTTTTGTCCCTGGATCACGATGGCAGGATTGTGCTCCTTCACTGGAGATATTTTTATATTCAATTGGTGTAAGTATGGCTTTGCAAAGAACTGATGAACTTGAAACATCTCTGCTGCAGCATTTACTCAGCTTGGCTTTTGAAAGTCTAATTTATTTTTCCCCATCTACACTGCTATTTTCAGACGTAGTTAGTACTAGTATTTCAAGTGTTAAGATCCTTGCTAAGCAGAAACTTCCCTGTAATTTATCTGTTATTTAAACGATACCTTGAAATGTATTTGCTTAGTGGTGTCAACAACCTCCAGCTGACATCACTGGACATCACGGACCCCCATCAAGCCCCCTGAGGAAGGCTGGGGCCTGGGGCACTGGGAAACAAATGTGGTTGCTCCTGCCATCAACCACGAAAGACAGAGCAACAGGGACCACCACACCTTCATTCACCCACCACTGCAGGACCGTGTCTTGGTCCAAGTGTCCTGGCCCAGCAAAGAGCTACAGAATCACCAGGGGGTCATTTGGTTTTGCCATGGTTCCTACAGTTTCTCAATGTGGGGAGACAAGGGAAGCATTTTGCAGTGAAGAAGGTAAAAGGCGTAGTGTGTGAAGGAGCAAGGCTTTGCTGGCTGGAGTGGAATTGCACTGAGGAGACCAGGTCTGTGACGGGCACCCAGACCATGCCTGGAGGTGGAGGGCAACCCAGATGTAGCCCACTTGGAGAAGCACTTTGAGACTGAAAGGTTTGTGACTCCCCAGGTTTTGGAAAACAGCCAGCCTGGGGGAATGGAGTGCATCATGTAGCCAGGTATGCTTGCAGAAGGAGTGATATTTTCACTGAAGTTGCTAAAACGAGATTTTTGAGCCTAACTTGATGTCCTGCCCCTCCTGCTGCCTGCTATGTTTAGGAGAGGCAAGCAGCAGGCAGTCAGGGCATTACTTAACAAACGCTTGGCCACAAGGAAAACTTACTTTAGTGACAACATGGGAATCTCAGCTGCACTGAGATTACTACCAGGAACAGAGCTGTCTCCCCACCACCACCACACAGCATGCTTGGCTTTCTGCCCCAGGAGTCCATGTCCTCCAGAGCAAACCCCTTCTCTGCTCCTGCATCCATTCCCCATCTCCTTGTAGGAATTTGTTGTGTTGAACAGCATTTTGGGGCTAATTTTTTGGCGTGGGGCCTCAGAGTCTGCTCTGTGATGGCTTCCTCATATGACCTCCACAGGCAAGAAGTAAATAAAATAAGCAAATAGATGTATTTGTGACGCCATCAGTCTGAGAGGGAAGAAGTTGAGCTGATAGGCGAATGATGACTCCATAAGCATTTATCATGTGAAAGGGTTTAATGGCATGGCACTGACTCCCCAGCATAAAAATTCTGGTTCAGTTCTTGCACTGCTCAAATTACTGTAGGCACCGTTCTGCATCACTGCTGACCATTTCTGCAAGCAGGGAAAACTGCTGGGCAAAAAGTTTGCATGTTTGTCTGCAGCCAAGCTAAGGGCCATCTTTTGTGCCTCTGCCTGCCCTTGACAGCATTGCTTGGTCCATGGGAGCGCAAGGGCAGCTTTTACTCCAGGTCTAGTTCCAGGAACAACTTCTGAGTCTGGTCCCAGAAACAACTCCGTGCAAAGCACACCAGCAGAGGCTGAGGTGGCAGGCTCCCCTCCTGCACTCTGAACAACTACTGCTACTGAAACACAACCTCATTTTAAATCAGCTGCAGTGAAACAGAAGGCTTTGAGAAAACAAACTCCCTGCAAACTTACCCTTAACTTCATTTCCTCTGGTGGCCCTCCTTCTATCTGGGCTAGGTTTCATGGGTTACTTTTTATTTTATTTGTTTCTTCTTCTTTGAATTTTAATTCTTGTCCCACCAGGGGCTGTTCTTTCATAAGATCCCAACCACAAATTCTCAGATGGCAAAGAGATCTGAGACAGGGACTTGCCTGTGTTCTTGATACTTTTTTCTTTTCTCTTTTTTTTCTAGGTTTTAAGCTGAGCTGTAACATATCCCATATTTTATTCATTTAGGAGGATTCTTTTACACCACAAGAAAAGTAGATTGTCTGCTCAGTCTGTAATCATGCTAAAAAGATTAAAAACAATAATAAATACATGTTTTTTTCTTAAAATATTGTTTCCATCAAACTCCATTTCTATTGAAATGCAGCCATGTGAGCACCATTTCCAAAACTACAGCTGGATAATCCTTATCAACAGTCTCTTCTTACAAAGACAGCAATGTTCAACACCGTAAACAGGGGTACAGTTAAGATCCACTTGCCCTAAGAGCTCAGCTGGAGTAAAACCAGCAGAGCCTGGCACCGTTTCAGTTGGAGCTGTCTTCTGGATCAGACCTGGAGCGGGAAGGTGAGTGACAGGCTGGTGTCTTCTTTCCAGTTTGCTCTCTCCTGGCTGGTCTTGGTGGCCCATGGGCTCCCATGGCTGCCTTGCAGCAGACATCACCCATGCTTGCTGCGGGCTTTGGAGCTGGTTCACCTGAGCATGCAGATCTTGGACAGGTGCACCCTTTGCTGGGTTAAAAACTGGCTGGATGACCAGGCACAGAGAGTGGTTGTGAATGGTGCCGCATCCAGTTGGTGTCCAGTGACCAGTGGTGTCCCCCAGGGATCAGTACTGGGCCCAGTTCTATTCAACATCTTTATTGATGACCTAGATGAGGGGATTGGGTCTACTGTTAGTAAATTCACAGGTGACGCCAAGCTGTGGGGGGGAGTGTCAATCTGCTGGAGGGTAGGGAGATGCTGCAGAGCAACCTGAACAGGCTGGGTCAATGGGCTGAGGCCAATGGTATGAGGTTGAACAAGGCCAAGTACAGGGTCCTACACTTTGGCCACAGTAACCCCATGCAGCGCTACAGACTGGGGGTGAGTGGCTGGAGAGCGGCCTGGCAGAGAGGGACCTGGGAGTACTGGTTGACAACCATCTGACCATGAGCCAGCAGCGTGCCCAGGCGGCACGGAAGGCCAATGGCATCTTGGCTTGTATCAGGACTAGTGTGGCCAGCAGGACTAGGGGTGGAATTCTCCCCTTGTACTCAGCACTGGTGAGGCCTCACCTCGAGTACTGGGTGCAGTTCTGGGGCCCTCACTTCAAGATATTGAGGTGCTCGAGCAGGTCCAGAGGAGAGTGATGAGAATGGTGAAGGGGCCGGAGGGAAAGTCTTATGAGGAGAGGCTGAAGGAGGAGCTGAGGTTGTTCGGCCTGGAGGAGAGGACACTCGGGGGGGACCTTACCACTCCCTACAACTACCTGAAAGGCCCCCGCTGGGGGCCGCTCGCGTCCTGCCGAACGCCGCCGAAGCCGCCGCCGAGCGGGGAGCCGCGGCCGGGCCCGCCCTGCCCGCCGGGCTGCCAGAGCCGCTCCCGCCCGCCGCGGCCTCGGCCTCGGCCAGCAGCCCTGCGGAACCGGAGCCAGCGGCGGCCGCTGCCCTCGTGTCCCAGCCCTCTGCAGGCCCTGCCCGGCACCGCGCTGGAGGCCGCGATCCCCCCGTCCCGCCGCCGGGCAGAGGCCCCGCGGGCTCTGCCCAAAGACCCGCGGCGCCGCTCCCCGTTTTCCCGGTTTCCCCGACGAAAATGCAGCCTGCGGCCCCGGGCGGTGCCGAGCAGGCGTGAGACTCAAACCGTGCGGCCAGTCCCCGGCAGGGTTATGCACAAAGCAAAGCCGGAGACCCTCAGACCGAGCTTTTATAGTGGTATTTAGGTGCTTGACTCTCACTGGACTCAATAACGGCTGGACACTCAAGTATCTTTGTGGATTGGAGTGCTAGATTACGCTAATAAAAGGCAGAAGAGCAATAAAAGTTATTTTTTGCCAACGCAGGTTTTGAAGCTCTTGATTTGGCTGCAACACTTTGTGGCATATTTTCGCAAAGTGAGTTCGTTTTTCCCCTCTGGTAACACCAGCTACCGCATTTTTTCATGGTTCTTGAATGGAATGAACCTTCAGGTGGAAAACACCATATTGTGTAACATCAGCGTAATACTCTGAATTACCATCTTTTCGTGTTACTTGTGGATGTTTACTTTGACGCTGGCAAAGAGCAGATGGGCAACTATCAACAAGCACAGGACAGTGGCAAGAGCAGCTGGACAATGCATTGGTCAGTCTCTATTTAAAAGTACATAATTGGGACTTCAATATCAGAAGTCACTTACAAATGGGAAACAAGTTCTTATTGAAAAGATCGGACAAGATTTTCCTGTGATTATCACAAGTGAAGTTCAGCAGCCAGCTGTACTCATGGACATTTCAGTCTATTCGGAAGATTTGCACTGGCAGTCTCCAAAGAAAAGGAGAAACAGGACATGGGAATGACTTGGTAAGTACAGCCTTCAGATGCAACATCTACTGAAAAATTCATTAAGCACCTACCTACCTAGTTTGACCCCAGGCCCATTAATCCCAGAGTGAAAGTTCTGACAACTACCTCTTGGTGTGGGCTTTCAGAGAGGTCATTCTTCTTGGCCCACATGGCCCCCCAACAAAGGAAGCCGCCATGTGCACAGCTGCCGTGTTCCTGTGTGACTTTTATATCCACTGGAGATTGATGGACCCAGATTTCCACTGACTTGTGGCCCTGAGGTACCTTTCTGTGTTCAGTCAGAGGAATTCCTCCTGGAAATGTGTGTATTGAGGGAGCATAGATTGCATGGGATTTTATATGCTGTAGGATTAACCTTTACTCAGCCTGTATGCTGGGGGGAAGGATTTAAGCGATGTGCTGGAAAATGTCCCCTAAAGAGGGACATTCCCGTCTTTCTTATTTCACTTTAAGCCTTCTTCAGGAAAATGCTTGTGGTTTAAAAGTGAGATGTCTGATCTACCAGCAAATACATCTCCCAGGGGCTCAAATCTGCATTTCACACACAAAAACCACTTTAGCTAACTCAGATGTATGTCAAACCAACAGCATTAAACCAGCGTAAAAAAGAGATGCAGAGAACAGAGGCATGTGCTTCTGGAGCCACAGCAGATGAAAGAGCCCATCTCTGGAACACAGCAGGAGCTCTGAAAATTGGGATACAGCATTAGCAAAGCAGTTTGAACAGCCAAAGAAACCTGAATGGAAAATTGTTGAAGGTTAGCTAAGCCTTTTTTTTTTTTACCAAAACTTTGTGTTATTATTTGAGTAGTTTGAATTTCTGAAGGTTGGATTTCCAGTATAGTCCAAATATAGCCTGAGTGGGAGTTCGGCCATTTATCACGCTAGGAATATAAATTAAACCATGGACTGCCTCTGAACTGATTGCTCTTGCAGGGTAATCATGAACGTGAAATAGGTTTATGTGCCTCAAAACTGAGCAACCGGTACTTAGCACAACAGGCCAAAGGGCATTTATTACTCCAAATCCTGCAACAAGCTGTAAAGATCTCAGTCGTATCAAAAACATATCACTAGGCTTTCTTTTGATTTTTGGTAATTAGAATCTTCCCAAATATGTCTGAGCATTTTCATTACTTTGTAAATTTCCCCCAAATAGTTTAGACAAATTATTTTCAGCAGATGGCTTGTTATGAATAGCTTGTGAATTTTTCACTTTGACATCTGTACTGTGTTTACTGCGTGGTTTAATCAGTTCCTGGGTTTGCAAGGGAGGAAAAATGAACGCAGGATACTAAATAAGAAACGGTACATTTCAAGGACAAACACATTCAGCTGACTGTATTCACAAACACTTTCAGAGGTTTCCAGCAATCACTGTGGATGCTGGATGTCATGATACATGTATGCCTGCAAATAAAACTCATCTTGCTCAGCCAAAAGTGTCATTGTGAACCTCTTCTCTTTTTTTTTTTTAGCAGCCATGTTATGTAGTCAAAACTCACCAGCAGAATTTTTGCTCCAACGAGTTATATTTTAACCGCATGCCCAATCTTGACTGTCTTGACACTGATGTGGAGCCATTGTTAAGCAGAGCTGCATGTCCAAACGGGCTACTTCTATCTCCTTGCTTTGTCTTTCTCAAAATAACATTGGAAGATAAGGTATACTCTTTCTTTGATCACTAATCTCCAGCTCTTGAATATGGACCACAAAGGATAAGTACACATTGAACAGAAGTCCTAGTGATCAGCACGTGATTACAGATTCAAGGAATGGGAAAATTAAAACAGAAAGGAAAAAACCCAAATATGGAGGAGGCTGGAAAGGAAGGGAAAAGGGCCAGTATAAAAAAACTTCAAATATCTTCAACAGAGCAAAACCATTAAGAAACAAAAAGCATTTGCTGATGAGAATTAGCATATTCTTGCTTTAGTGGTGCCCTCTCCTACCTAAAGATAGTTTAATTTATAAGAAACTTGCAGTAATAGGGAACAAACCACTGGGACAAGGTGTGTCTCTGTGGTATGTTCATATGGTGTGTGGTATAGAAGGGTCCCAGCACAGCCATCATGCAAATATTAAATAAAAATAGCACTAGGAGGAGTGGCAGGAGGTTATGAGACTACAGCACCAGTGGCAAAAACATCTGCAGCAGCACAGGCTGCAACACGGTCCAGGCTCCAGCTGTGCCTTTTCTCACACTAGATGCTGCTGTGCCCACCACCTTGGCTCACCCATGAGTCCCTGGCATGTCTGGCAAGCCACAGGCCACCTCAGGTTTCTTGAAAGGCTTATGATTTTCTGTGCTGAGTTGCCATCCAAATGGTAAGTAATAAACACTTTAATAATTCACAACCAGTCAATAGTATCTTAAATAATTTAACAAACAATTTGTCATCTTTCCTTGTGATAGAAGATGCTGGCTGAAGAGAGGCTGAGAAAGCTTTTGTGTCCATTTCATCCCTCCCCAGGACCAGCCTTTGCTCCAGCCTGAGCTTAGGCGGGCAGATCCAGCCAGCAGGAGGGCAACAAGAACATACCCAAATCTCAGAAAGTGTGAGCACAGACCTGCTGGCTAGAGGAACAGGGGGAGCCACGCTGAGCAATCCTTTGTATATGTCAGTATGCTCAGAGATGTATTTCTGGAGCCGTTCTCTTACCCACTGCCCTCAGTGACAAGACCCTGAATCCCCAGCTCCCTTGTCCCTGCTTTCCTCCAGTTAAGCATTCAGCTTCTCTGCAGAGCAGTGCAGACACTGTAAGCCACAGCTCTTGCTTTGTCACTCAAGCTGCTAAAAAGGATCGCAGCAGGCCTAAAGCAGGCTGGTGAGTCAAATGGCCCTTAATTCCCACACAGTTTAAGCAGCAACAAGATGGATGTTACCTTCCAAAGACACGGAGAAGACTTTGAAGTAATGCTTAGTTCAGAGAACCACCTCAGATGATAAAATCCCAAGAGAAACAAGACACCAAACACACTTGAGACACAAAGAGTAGTTCTACCTGGTTAAACTGTAGCATATATCGGCAGCATATCCCCAGCATCACATGGGACACAAACAGCATCCACTGAAGACAATCAGGCTCTCCGTGTGATTAAAATCATACAAGTGCTTAAGATTGTAATTGAGCAAAGCATGTAAGGAACACAAGAGCTGTCAGCTTAGGCGTAAGGAATGTGTAATAAGTCACAGAGAAGCACCCTTTTGGTTACCTTTTAAAATAATTCTGCGCTCTTATTTCCAAGTAGTTCCAATTCTGCTGATGGCTACGACCCCCTGCACATGGGCTTTCTTAGATGTTGCATTTGCTCCAGTGAAGTTATGCGGGTAGAAAATGTGGTTCCCTGCAATTTCGCTGTTCCCTAAAATGCCTTTAGCTAAGGCATTTGCCATCTCTAAATACATAGTTCCATTTAAGAGCTGTATTTTCATTTAATAGCAGCCACTCCACTATTAAAAGCATTTAAGACAACCCCAAACTTGCTGTGAGCACTGGGCTAGAGCAAACAGGCAGACAACCTGATGAAGCACCGGCAAGCACTGAGAAGGATGGCAAAGGGAGAAGGACAGAGCATCAAAGGGCCGCACTGCTCAAAAACCACACCAGAAGGAAGCATGGCCCGTTCCTGCCACCATAACCTCCGTGCTGTGCTATGAGGACAAGAGCTCAGGCATTTTGCAGGGCTTGGTCCCAGGAAACAGTCTAGCCCAGAAAGGCAGGGGAAGGAAGCTCAAGCACGTTCAATCTTACCCTGCCAGGCTTAGGAGCTTTACCTATTCCTGAGCAGATGTAAACTTCTAAGTGTTAAATCACTCTAAAAATTCCCTCTGGGCTTAAAAGTCACTTTGGTGACTCATGACAGGAGGCTTCTGTTTCTGGGCCATTTAATGGCAACCCCAT
>JAVSBS010027393.1:0-32438 GCA_033124195.1 Coracias cyanogaster
AGGGACAGGTACCTATAGGGTGGACAGCCCATTTCCTCACGTGTCCTTCAAGTACTCCACTAGAAAAAAGCTGAACTATGGAAGGCCCGTTCCTGTAGAGCATATGATGGTTTTGCCATACTGGACACAAATACAACAGAAATAAACTGAAGGAGGATGGCTCCACAGCCATTTTGTGTTGTCTTCAGGTCAAGATTTGATGCCTTTGGAAGAGAAGCTTCAGCCAAACACCTCAGAGATGTGCTAGAAACTATGAAATCCTTTCTCCTGTATGTGTCTGTTAAAAGCTTATGCCTCTTCCTGGGTATTTACACATCACAAAGGTCCTCATGTCAGAGAACAGCTGCTGATGTAATAGAGAAAACAAATTTTAAAATGCCACCATTGTCTCTATAAACTAGAAGAAAGTAACACAATGCACAATGAGAAGGAAGCTAGACGTTTTAAGATGAATGCTCAGAATTCCTCCAAAACACATTCATTGTACTCAAGCTAGCATCTTTCCAGACTTCTAGTCACTCTAAAATTGCAATAAATGTATAGCTTGAAAGGATCTACTCCACCTTAGGGGCACTTTCTATGCCAGAAAAAGGCAACGTGCAGTAGGCAGATGACTAAGCACCACACATACGACACACTGAGTGCACTGGCTTCAAGCCTGCCAAAAGCATAAGGTCTAAGGAAGCACACACGACTGAGAGACTGCAATACCTAAATGGTACCGGTCCAGAAATTACTGGGAAAAAATACACAAGCAGCCTTTCATCATGGATATTGAGATTCAAGACACACTAGGCCTACTTTTCAGAAATGCTCCGCTGTCAGTTGGATGTAGACGCGTTGTACACAGCAACACATAACACTGGGTCTTCCAACTTTCCAGAGATTACTTTACGCCATTTCAAATTTACACTTTCTGTCCAAATTTCCTGGTTATAGAGAGGAGGTATCAAACAAACCTATCCAACCAAACCACATTTGCACAAAGCACCAGAACAAATTGTTACCTTTTACTAAATACTGCATTTTCCTGGAGCTAGTGACATTCATTTAGCTTCCTTACCAGATGCGTATGTATGGTGGCAGTAGGAAAAATAAGCAAACGAAAAGACAACACTATACTCAGGTCACCTATACTCGGGGCTTGCCAGGTGAGTGAAAGCTGAAAAGCAGAAGGAAGCCTTTGACTTGAGGGTCCTTAGGCCCTGTCCTTTAGGGCCTGACCAATCTCTCAAATAGCTGGACACCTGTTAACACTCATCTTGATGTTATCCAGTAATACATGGACTACTTTATTTCACTTTAAAAAGGAACAACAAGCACCTGCACAGTATGAACACAGAGACCGTACCCAGAGTACAGGTTCTCATGAAGCAGCCCAAGAGCACCACACACACACAGAAAACCTGTACATCAGCCATGTCACACTTGCCTGGGTCCTTATCTCAGGGCAAAGATGCTGAGCGGTCCCAAACCGCTCTGCAGAGCTGATGCTGGACGCTGCCACTGAGAACCAGGCAGACACACCAGCTGGTTTCTGGGAAGATGCGCAGCCCTGACAGCACTTTAGGTTCTCCTGAAGATCTTTAATATCATAGAATCACAGAATGGTAGGGGTTGGAAGGGATCTCTAGAGATAATCTATTCCAACTCCCCTGCCCAAGCAGGTTCATCTAGGCAAGGTCATACAGGAGCGCATCCAGACGGGTCTTGAAAGTCTCCAGAGACAAAGACTCCACAATATCTCTGGGCAGCCTGTTCCAGGGCTCTGTCACCCTCACTGTAAAGTTTCTCCTCATGTTGAGGTGGAACTTCCTGTGTTCCCGTTTATGCTCCTTTTCCCTTATCCCGCCTTCATTTAATAACTCCCACAGTTTCCAGCCAGCAAGAAGCGAGCTTTGAATGCAACACAGTGAAAAAGCTTTAGGGTCTGCTTGGTTCCAGCAGAGCCAGAAGACGGGCCACCACAGCCCCACGCCCCCGGCCAGCAGGGCTGCGGTCCCCGGGGCACCCCCCAGCCCGCCAACCGCACCGGTTTCCTCCCCAGTCGCGGCCATCGCGACAGGCAGACCTTCCCGCATCCCCACAGCCCTTCCCGAGGAACCCCCGCCCTGCGCAGGGCCGGGCGCAGGGCGGCCCCGGGGTACGTACGCGGAGACTATCTTGCCGCTGAGGATCTCGGCGGGGGCCATGGCGAGGGCGCGGAAGCAGCGGCCGAGCGCGGCAGAACTCTCGGAGCGTCTGCGGGACAAGCCGACCCCACCAGCCCCCTACTCCGCGCCCCACGTGGCCCCACACTTTCGGCGGCCGCCGGCCCCACCGCGCAAGCGCTGCCCCCGCCCCGCCCCAGGGGAGGGAGGAGAGGGGCACCGGCCATGGGCTCCCCTCACGGGGATGGCGGCGTCGCGTCTCCTCCCCTGCACCTCCTGCTGCGTGAGGCGACCAGAGCCCGCCTGGCGCGGCGAAATGGCCGCCTTGCAGGCGCTGCTGCCGGCCCCGGCTTTTCCTGGCGCCAGGCTCAGCGGAGAAAGGGCCTGGGCGGCTGCAGGCGCTGGGATGGGATATCATGGATGGGATGAGAGGGGATGTCGTGTCGTGGGGTGTCCCTGAAAGCTGCCTCCGGAGCGGGGGTCTGAGGAGAGCGCGGCAGGGGGTGTGTGGGGCCTGGCAGCTCTGGGCTCCTGGGGTGGTGGGCTCTGCACAGCCAGTTCCAGGCCGTATCTTTAAGACAATCACACATCAGTGTGAGGATAAGCTCTATGTTTCATGTCCTGAGGTTAGGCTAAGAGTAAGTCTTACTCTTCAGGATTTCAATGCGGCATAAAGTCACCAAGCCACTGGTTAGCCGGTGTAGAAAGAGGGCAATGAGAGAGCGGGACTGGGGCCTAAAGTTCACAGGAGTTGTCTAGAGTGAGAAACAGTGTTTGTAACAGTTACTTCCAAGAGATGTAGTTGAAGTCGGTAATCCCGTTAGGACTGATGGAAGATGTGGATTCCTCTCAGATGCATGCAGTCCTCCATGTGTGCTGTTGTTCACGTAACCAAGGCTCCTTACTCTGCAAGCCATTGTAGGACCTTGCTTACAGAGTCAGTTTTCAGTGGTTTTCTCACACATACGGCAAATAAGTGATTAGGGTCCGGCTAGAGACTGAGATGGGAAAAGCAGTTAAATGTCACTGCCAGCGAGGCAAAGTCGCTCAGGCAAGATAACGCCATGACCCAGAGAAGTTAAGGAACTCATCAGTGTTCCCTGCTAGTATCTAGCACGTGGTTAGAGAACAGGTCCACCATTCAAGAAACTGGTGATAAAAAGGTCAGGGAACTGGCGAATTGGGATCAAGGATGGGGTGTGCCCGTAGCATTAGGTTGCTGTTGGGAGGCAGAGCACATTCCTGTCCCTGCAGCGAAGCAGTACTCGTACTGTTTTGGGACCTAACCACATCTGCCACCTGTGGTGGGAGTACAGCAAAGAAATGGGATAACCTCACTGCAGATTAAGCCATGGAGAACAGAGGTTGAGTGCTAAAACAGGAGTGTGCCTGCTGAGAATTTGAGACTTAAAAGGCTTGTGTGAAATGCTTTCACATAGATTTTTGCTTTACATAGAATGTATAGGTTTGGAAGAAATAAAGTCCGTTCCAAAGAGTTTGCTGAGAAAACATTCAATGCTGGTGCTTCGTGATGTAATGGGTTTGCAAAAGGATCTGGGGAATTGTCAGATTTTGAGAAGGGAAAAATGCAGGCCTCACTGCTTCCACCCAGGGCATGAAACTACGGGGATGGAAATATATGGGCCTTTCTGTTTCAGAAGCTCAGAAGCTTTACAGTTGCTTCTCCAGTATTTTAGAATATAAATCATACATAGTTCAGAAGTTCTCTGAGGATAAGGCTTTTCTCCTTTGTGTTTCCTTTCATAGCCTAACAAGTGACATCTTTTCTGCTTTTTTCTGCTTTCTTTTCTATTGAGGGGAAAGCTTGTTACCTTCAGTGATTCAACTACCTTAAGTTAACAATGTGTGGTAACTGTAGGATTAAAGGTCAGAAATTTCTCTTTAAAAGTAACCAAACGTAACAGAAAACTTTGCACTTTAGGGCCTTTATATGCTAGACAGAAAAGGCTAGAAATAGCTGGGTTTTGCTCTTCTTTAGTTACATATATCCTGTATTTCCTGGAATGCTCCAACAAGCGCTTGCAGTACTATAGAATCAAAACCAAGATTACGCAATTAACTGAGAGAAGGGATTTTTCTAGGCTGCTTAAAATTCTGTGCCTTGTTTGTTTCTTCTGTTGCCTTTATCTGAGGCCTGAATGAACTCTTGTGGAAGGGGGAAAAAACCTTGTGTTTTAAAAAAAAAATGCAGAAGACGGACCCTTTCAATTAAGGACAGGATAAGCTCACAAATAACAACTTTTGCCAAAAAAAAAAGGTTCCACACATGGTAGTGTAAAAATATCAGGCTGCAAAAGAAAAGAAAACCAAACCCACCTTATTTAACAGAATTCAGATGACCTTATTTGCATGAGAATCTACCTCCATCAAGAGCTGTATTTCCCTACCCAGAGTTGTGAACTTTCCTCTGTGTGTGAGCATCAATGTCACTTGCTGTTTTCTTAATGCCTCAACTCCTGAAGAAAAGGTATGATGAAGGAGAAAACTTTGAAAATTACTTGAATTTATTGTGGAGTCTAAAAAGTAGGAAAGGAAATAAAAATAATTTCAAAGAACTTCTACTATTTCATGACTTTTGAGCCAGACTCATATTTTTGGGAAGGGACAGACTTATGACTTAAATGCTTATAGCAGAAAATTAGTCTAGCTCACCTCTTTTTATCATAGCTGGGAGTTCTTCTGTACTTCTAACTTGTCTCATGTGGCAATCAAGTACTAAAGCTGAGGTTGTTACTCAGAAGCTGTGTGTGTCATGCCTTTATGTAAGAACATGTTCCTTAATTGTCCGCCTGAGGAAATGGGGTAGGAAAGGACCAGAAAAGGGATTATGTGCTGAAAAATGGCTGAACAGAGCTTTCTGCTCAGTTCAGACGAGAGCCAAACCCAGCCCCAAAATGCAGTAAAACTGCAAAAAATACTATTCCTTTATAAGAAATCTCGGAGAAACACAGTGGCAAAGGAGACAAACATTGTGAAAATGTTTACAAAGTTGACAGCGCGATCAATGTTTTATTCTTTCAGACCAATACTTTTGACCATATTAATGCAAAAGAAAGAGAAAAAACCCCTGATGCCATAAGAACAGGCAGCTTTGAGCATAGTCTGGTTTGTACCAAAGCAGACTTACTTTCTAGTGGCTGTTAGGATGAAGATAGATAAAAAACTGTTACACTCAAGAGTAAGAGAGACCTCTCTGCTCTGAGTGCTGCCCCAGAACAGTTGTTTTGCCTCACCCACCTCCCTGCCAGGCACCCCTGGGTTTGATTTGGCAACTCCCACAGTTTGATTGTTTACCTTTGCATCCACCCCCTCTTACCCAACATGTCAAAAGTCATGGAGGTTGCTCTTTAAAAAAGCCGTGTAGGCTGTAAAATGCATACCAGAAAGACTTCCAGCGTTACTGCTGAGCTAACAGCTGTGCCTTTGGTGGCACAGAGCCCCAGAAGCTGTGATTTGTTATGAGAAACTGACCCCAAATCATCAAACTAAGCAAGAGCGTTAGGCTTTGCCTCACCCATTAAGTGGGGCAGTTAGGATAGGACGTTGTCTCCAGTGAAGGAGGAGGAACAGAAAAGTTAGATTAGCTTCATAAACCTTGGTCAGAAAAGAGATTTTGAGAAAGGCTGTTTTCAGAAGCTTGCCAGAAAAGCAGTATTAGGCTTTGATTCTCCAAACACTTAACAGAGAACTTTCCCTGCTTAGGAATGCCCCACTGAACAAAGCAGGACTGGTTAAATGAATGCTGTTACTCTAGAGCCACGATGGAGAACACAACTTTGTCATGGGATAAGTGACACATTTAAATACATGCTATTGGTCAACTCTCCCTTTGATCAGAAGATGATTAACCTTTGATGTAAGGCTTGAGGTTGACCTTAGCGTACATGCTTTGAAATAGCCCATATAGCTAAGCTATGTTAATGTAACAGTAGATAGCATGAGCTAGCATTTGTTCCATCACAAAGTGTTTCCCAAGCATAGTTATCCCATGTGCCCCATCCATTTTAGGCATGTCACAGAAATAACAAGTTGGCGATGCAGCCAGCTGTTGGACAGTCACCTCAAAAGTAGCTGTCCTGGGTTAAGATGCTATCTGCTCTCTGGCATTCTCCTCAGGGTTCCTGGTCCAATGCCTGAACTAGCAGAACAGGGACTTGGAGTGCTCCTCATCCACTTCAGTGCAAAGGCAGACAGATTAATCAAATTGTTTCCAAGAGCAGTTTTAACTACAGTGAATGGATTTGCTGTATAGCAAGTGAAGGATAGGTAGTGAAGGAAGTCTGAGCTGCTGCCACAGGAACACTTTTGGGGCCTGAGTCTTTCTTCCCTTTTCCTTTGAGGATTCAGTAACATTCCTAGAGCTTTGTGAAAGGATCTGGTGAATGGGGCAAATAACTTCTCCCCTTTATGGACAGCGTTTTAATCCCAGTCCCTCATACTTTCTATCATTTTTACCATTTACAGGATGATGGAGGTTTTGTGCTACAGGCAGCCCATGTGGATTTCAGAGAAATGCTAAGAATCTGCTTTCCCAGCTGTCCTGGGACCTGAAGAGGAGTGCCTTGACATTTTAAGCAAGAACATTTTCACACAGGACTCCATGGCAATTTGGATTTTTTCTTTAAAAAAGTCTGATTTTGAGACAGCATACATAGCGTCCTTCACTCAGTAAGGTGCCCTTCGCTCAGGCACCACAAGCATGAGTGCTCATGACAGAAAAGTGTTACAACTTCACATGAAGGGTGGTTTTTGAAGCCTGAAGACTTATCTTGTATTCACTGATTGGGAAATAGAATGACATACAGGCTCATAAATAAGATAACTTCTTTTTCAAAAAGAAGAGTGTAACAGTTCTGTAGCATTTATATTGATCAGTACCTTCACCTATTCCAGGGAGAATAGGGGTTCAGATATCACCAGCTTGCACACAGGCAGAGAGGAGGAATGATGGTTTGCTTGGATTCCCCACCTCACTTTATGCTTTCCATCTGTTATCTGGTGTTGGTGAGTCAGAATTCCATGTACCAGCCATATATGTATCAGTGACAGCATGTATACACACAGACTTGCTCCTGGAACTAGGAGGACCCTGAGTATGAAGGAAATCGTTTATAGAAAATAATAAGTGTCAATTGTTGGTGTACTTTGAGGTGACACTATAACTTTTAAAGCAGATGTAAAATGAAGCACTTGGTGACATAAATATGAGCCTGCTCCCAAGTTTACTTATTAACATTTCCTCATTGAACTATTCTGATTAGTGGCAAGTTCATGACAGTTTAATTAGAAATGTGCTTTCTAGGTAGTGTTTCTGTACAGTGGGGATGCACAAAGCATGCTAAGATTTAGGACTCTGAAGAAAATTTCTTTTTTTTCAGCTCAGCTTTGGAAAAAATGAACATACCAGAGAGCTACATACAGCCTGCATCCACAGGGATGCTCAGTGCCCAGGAATGGCTTTGAATTCAAGGGATCAGGCCTTGAGGATGGAGAGAAAGAAATAAGCCTCTGCTGCTCCACCCGTCTGTTGCCTGTGGCCCAGCCATGGGGTGGTTTGTGCCCCCATTTCACCTTCCCAGGTGTGGCTGCGGTGCTGTTCCATCTCCTGCTCGCCATGGAGGTACACAGCTCTGCAGGAAGGAGTATCCCAGAATGTGCAGGATGGGACAGGGCTGTTGTATTTTTCTTTTCTGTGTTGAAATATTTTTCTGGTTTGGGAAAACACTTTCTAACATGATTTTGACCAAAATGCCTCTTGGGCAATTCTTGCTTAGCTGGAGCCAAGCGCTGTTGAAATCAGTGAGGTTGTTTCTGTGCCTGTTGGTTCAGGACATTTGTGTTAGACGTGTCCACGTCCCTTTGCCAGTGGCTTTCTCTTCGGTGTGACATTGTTGTTCATCATCACTGGCATTAGCAGCATTAATGGCATTTTTAAGAATGAAGAGGATAATAAAAATAATTGACTATCCTATAGAGAGAAACCACCATCCTCATCCAGGCCAAGGCCTTAGATTTTGCTGAAAAAACATACTGTCAATTGCATTATTAGCATAAATACTTCTATTTATTTTATATACAGAACTTTTTATTTGCATCAGTAACAGATTTAAGCCTTTTAAACTCAGCATATGCAAGTACACTACTGCTGTATGGGAGGGCTGGATTACTGGGAGTAGGGGAAAGCTGGCTTTGTGCACCTGGGAGCAGCCTCTCTTCTCCTGGGACATTGGTGTCTCCCACACCTGCAGCTAAAGACCCGTACATTCAAACAAAAAGTTACCTTTTAAAGGTAACAACTGATGCTGGTAGCTCTTAGTGTAACATTTATTATATCATAGTTAAACAAGGGGAAGAAGATCCATGTCACTAGCTAAAATTGCTTCCAAGCACAAACATGTGCTCACACTTTCCTTTAGTCTGTGATTTACCATTTTCAATTGCTCCAGCGCTGCTTTATGAGCAGGAAAAGCAGTTGGGATGTGGAGCTTGGCTTTTGTCCTGGCTGTTTCCCACCGGTACCCTTCTTACAGATTGTGCAGGCTTAGACCTGGAAGATTTATATCATGTTATAACAGAAGGCTTCTATGAAGGAGCCTGGCCAATTTGTCTGCTTGCTATTGGCCATATGACATCCCTTGAAGGCCCTGGGAAGTAGGGGTTGGAGGAGTCTGGTGGGCGGCTGGTGTCCTGCCAAACTGCACTGTGGGGTAGATGTGGCAGAGCCGTGCTGAGCATCTGGACAAGCTCAGGCTTTCCTTCTAACTGTCCCAGATCTCACCATGACATGAACATGTGCTTCTGAGCTTGGACTCGTAACCAAGCAGCTTGATAGAAAGATGAATTTGGGCTTAAAACAGAACAGGCTGACTTAGAGTGAGTCAACAGCAGTACAGGTCCATATCACTGCAGATGTAGCACAGCCAGCCAGGGTAAAAGGTACCTTGTGCCACTCTGTCTGTTATTGTACTCATGGCAGCAAGATTTCCTGTAAAGAAATACTAACTTTCTATGTTTGTTTTTTCAATGTATGGAGTCTCTAACTGCGGACATCCTCATGGGTGGAGCAGCATTCCCAATGGGCAGACCCATGGGTTGAAGGCATTAGATGGGACCCCTCCTTCCTATCCATGTACATAATTGCTTGCACTTCTGTCTGGCTTATTTCACCCCTCCACAGCTTCAGCTCCAGGTAATTATGTAAAACCTGCATAACAAGTACATTTAACATTTCTTTATAGTTATTTTTGTATTGGAAGAACAAAAAGGCTGGGGGCAAATGGCCACTCTTGATGTCCAAGCTTTGTTGCATCTTTGGAGCCAAGGAAGTTGTGACGGGGGAAGAAAGAAGAAAATTCGTACAAGGCGAGAGACATTTAAGGGAAAGCACTTTCTGCAGTGACACATTAAAATGCAACCAAGGGAAAAAAAAAAAGGTGTTTTTCCTCAGCTTTTGGGTTGCGTAATGCTAGTTCTTGCAAAAAGTGACACTAATGAGGAGGACATGCTCTTACATTGACTCAGCAATGGGTGTACTCTGGGTTAATGGAAGATGTGAGGACAATTTGATCTAATAACTGCCACCTTTGGCACTAGGCTTTCTGTAATCTAAAATTTAAGGTGTTCAAAGCCTTGTTAGCTGGACTACTTTCCAGATTTTCATGGGAACAGATCTCCTAGCTACCTACTGAGTGCCCCTTCATGTCAGAATACTCCAGGGTGGAAGGACAAACAAATGAACATGAACCAGTATCCTCTTCCTGCAGTGCTCCCTATAGCTGTGGAGTTGGTTAAGCCTGGAGAGGAATGCCTTCACGTGTGAAGAAGTTAGGAAATTGAGACAAGTGTCCATGCCTCCCTGATACATTCTGAGGAACACAGGGTGAACTTTGGAACTTCCTGACCTTACTTTAGCAGGCTTTGCTAATGCTGCCTTCTCTGCCCTGGCCTCTGTGTCCTGTTGTTCTCTCTGCCGTTGTGCCAATAATTGAGGCTGGAAGGGACCTCTTGGGAACATCTAGTCAAAATGCACTACTCAAGCAGGGTTGGCTAGATCAGTTGTCCAAACCGTGTCCAGTTGAGCTTTGAAGATCTTCAGGGATGCAGAGTCCATAACCTCCCTGGACAACTTTTTCCAGTGTCCAGCCACCCTCACATCTCCCTTATGATTGTGGCTTTTTCCCCTTGTCTCAGCGATTGCCTCCTTGAACCACTTCCTTATGCTGGACTGTGCACCCTGTGCTCTATTCATCTTTAACACTTGCAGTGTTAAAGCACTTGGGTGTTAAAACACTTGCAGTGTTAAAGCACTCCCTCCTGAGGCCCACCTCATATTTAGGAAACAATAAGTCAAACCAGAACAGTTGGCAATGCTACCACAGGACAATATTCCTAGAAAGCTTTTCCTCCTGGCACTACTTGAATGTGTGCTTGGACTGATCAAGAAACTATAACTTATTTTACAAACTAAGAGCTTTGGCTATCAACTGAGAGTAAATTCTGTGCTTTTTCAGTCACAGGCAGTCTTCTGCCTTCATGTCTTAAATACTTAAATTCAATAGGTGCCTTGAATGTCATCAAGGCAAGAAGACACCTGAAGCTTGCAAGTCCTTAAGCAGAGGAAAGCCTTTCTGAGTCTGCCTTACAGAGATGAATGAGCAGTTTATTTGTACATTAAAAGGACAATGTAACTCTCTGTCACATGCTTCTTGTAAAACTCCATACTTTTCAGCACCGTATTTTAAGAAGTCCAGAGTATTCTTTTGTTTTCTTTTGTGGGCTTTCTTACAGCAAAGTTGCTGTCAGTGAGAAAAGAGGCTAAAATCAACCCAGGCTGATTACTTTTTAATCAGAAATTTACTGAAGACTTTGTACACTCACATTAAGTGCCCAGTGAGAGCTAACATTTCTGATAGGAGGAAGAGGGATTTTCCTGAAGATACAGGTATAAAATACTACTCATTACAGTGCTGAAGTCACAAAATTGTGTCTTATGCACAATTAGTATTGGAATTAGTAGATCTCAAATACTTCTTTAAGGCAGGGTTAAGAAGTGAGCAAATAGAGAGTTGAGTGATATGAAGCGTACGCATACCAAAATCCACAGACCCAGTTTGAATGGGTCTGCCCAAGATAACAGGCTAAGAAGTCCCTCATTTGGTTTGTGGTGCCACAGCACCATGGCACCCCACATCAGGTCCTGCTGTAGTGCTGGTCCTGCTGTGGTGTTGCCATGGTACACACTACATGAAATCCCAGCCCACCAGAGTCAGTGGGAATCTTGCCATTTGTTCTCTGACTATGTCGGTGACTTCTGTTATCGCAGGTGATGCAATATCTGTGGTACAATGATACAAACGTCACAATGTAGGTGCTTGACCCTGTGGCAAAAAAAGCAAACAAACAGTAACAGTAAACAAACAGCCAGCCAAGGCAAATAAAGAACTGGAGGGAGGTAAGTTGTTTAGGATTTTTTAAAATTATTTTTACAAAGCATTCTGGTTACAGGCAGAATTTCTGTCCTTGTTGTTAATTAACTCTAAAGAAGAATTAGACAGCAGTTCTTAAGTAGTGAGAAACATTTTGGCTATAGCAGAAGTCCAAAGTACATGCTTCTCACACAGCAAGAGTAGAAATCAGTGTTTCTTTCCTCAGTGCTGTAGAAATATGAATTTCACAAAGAACTTCTTTAATACTTACTCTGAGAGGTCTAGACTGGATCATCTGTCAGCTATATCCATAGGCATGCTGTTCCCTGTGGGCTGAGTCCTCTGAAAGCCAAGAGGCCAGCCAAAAGCAATCACTTCATATGTGTCTTCAGACTTGCTGAATGTGGCCCTGACTCTGCACCAGGTACGGCAGATACTGTGTCTGGTAGTGGTGGAGCTGAGCACAAGAGGAAAGTCTGCACAGAGCAGAAGGAACATTTTAAGCTGCATGTCATGACTGTCACAAGCTCACTCTCTCAGTGCTTTTCCACAAAACCCCAACAGCTGTATTTAAATAATCCGGAAGTACTCTCTTGGTAAAAAGCAGTGCTGTCTCTTCCAGTTCTGAGGGAACAATGGATATGAACTGAACCTTTTTCCTCACCCTTATGGCCAGCAGCAGTGATAGCACATGCTGAACCCACTCAGTGGCAGTGTTCCTGGTGGGCTCCCCTGAGCTTTGGGAGTGGAGCTGGCTAGGCCAGACAGCATATTGCCCAAGGACTTTCCATGCCCCCAGTTCTAGTTGGAGGGAACCGGTTATTTATACAAAGCAATGTGAGTCCTCCTGTATCAAGCTCTGCCCTGCAAACCACTGGCTTTTCAAGAATTTTTTTTGCAGTGTCATGGCCTACAAGTGGTAATATTGTCAGAGGTGATACAGTCTAGACTCTTGGAAGAGTCTAGATATCATGCAGCTTTGTTGGAGAGTCCTCTGAACCATTAAAAAAATGGGAAACCTATTAGGCTGAATTCAACAACTTGTGAATTTGTCACAGACCCACTACTCAAGGCTATTTTATGAATATTTACAGTTTTCATTAACTTGAACAAAGAACTTTGCAGATCCAGCTGTGTGTTCTGCCATTTGTCCTAGTACAAAAACCATGCCTGAAATAATCTGGTAAAATTGAAAATACGTAAAAGACAAAGCCATTTCCCAGTGCCTGGTGTGAAATCAGTAGACTAAGAACAGATAGTAGAGCGGTTCTTCTTGCTAAGTGACTTGCCTTTGGTTTTCTCCTCAGAATTCTTCGTACAGTTGTAAAACTGGAATAGGTTACAGACATTTCCCTCAGAGTATGTCAGTACTGCATTTGCACTCCAGCGTGTAGTAAATATGCTCCACTGTACACTGAGTTTAGTGCTCATATGGCTCTTGTGTGCCGGAATCTGGAAGACTGGACCCAATGTAGGCCACAAATAAATTGTGCAGCTAAAGCTGTTGTTCACAGATTTGACACTAAAGGGAGCTCTTGTAACAGAGAAGAGGAACATGCCCTACGTCTTGTATGGACACTGAACAGGAAAAGATGGTGTAAGGCTGCGCGTAGCATTACGCCAGTCTTACGGATTTATTTTGCAAAAGCTGAGTGTATTTATCTCATTTGTTTAACAAGAGCTCTTTTTATGCAGGCAGCAACAGCTCATACATCTAGTGAAATAACCGCATATGCCTCACATGCCTGTGTGCCACAGAGCTCCTGCTTGTCTGGCTGATGACAAAAGGTTTCTTTTTCTTTCTAATCTTTTAGGTTTCAGGCACGGTTCTACTGGCTACAAACTGGTTCATTCCCTGTGACCCCTTGGTTTGTGCCTAGTCTAAAAAACAGGGTACATACTTCACCTGAAGGCAAAATCCTCTGTTGTTAGATTATCTCGTATGTTTTGTCTCCATTGTTATTAACAAAGGAAACAAAATACTATAATTTTGTTCGGTATTTTTTCTATTTTCGTATGGGCAGAAGGAAAGTTAAGACTGGCTTAAATTGTGAAGGGTCTAGAGAACAAGTATTATGAAGAGCAGCTGAGGGAACTGGGGTTATTTAGTCTGGAGAAAAGGAGGCTGAGAGGAGACCTTATGACTCTCTACAACTACCTGAAAGGAGGTTGTAGGGAGGTGGATGCTGGTGTCTTCTCCCAAGTAGCAAATGATAGGACAAGAGGAAATGGCCTCAAGTTGCACCATGGGAGGTTTAGGTTGATCATTAGGAAAACCAAAAGGATTGTTAAGCATTGGACCAGGCCGCCCAGGGAAGTGGTGGAGTCACCATCCCTGGAGGTATTTAAAAGATGTGTAGATGTGGTGCTTAGGGACATGGTTTAGTGGTGGACTTGGCAGTGCTGGGTTAACGGTTGGACATAAAGGTTTTTTTCTAACCTAAACCATTCTATGATTCTATAATTGTCAGGGAGCAGCAAGGGCTGGTTACTCCCTAAGGGAAGGTGAGCCAGGAGCTGAGGATTCAGCCTGGGCAGTGGCCTCACTGTGAAAGCCTCACAGGGGAAAACATACTGCCTTCATCCCGAGATACATAAAGTAATGATTGTTATGCTGCATCATGGATTAGAGACTCTTCAGAGACATGGTGAAGTAGGGGAAAAAAAAATCCATTGAGACTTTTCTGAGTTTAGTTCTAGTCATGGTAGAGAAAACTGATTATTAATCATGGCTCCTCTGGATTTTTATCATGGCATAAAAGGGGTTTTTAAAGCACCACAACCTGCATTGCAGCCTTCCCTGGCTGCAGCATGAATGGCAGGGATGGTTTCTTCATTTACACCCAAAAGATAATTGGTGTAATACTTCCCATTTGCTTTTAATCTGAATAGCAGAATTCGTGAGAAACAAACTCGTACACTTTTGGAAAGAGGAGCACTTAGTTCTTTTACATATTATATTATGCTACCCCAGTTAGCCCAGTAGTACTTCTCACCCCTGACTGTCGAGATTGTTTAGGAAGATGCTGCTCAGTGTAAGGGTATCACCATCTTTGGTATCACCAAAGATTTGCATCTGTGAAATACAAGTCTAGAGCCTGTAATCAACAAACTGTGATGTTTTCTTGTTTAGTTAGTACTGTCTTTATCACAACTAGGTCTCTGCCATTTCCCTGTGGGTCTAACAATCCTCACATTTTGTCAGGTGGAACTGTGTGATCAGACAGGTATTGTGGTAGCAGGTAGGGAGATAGTGGTGTCTGCATGAAAACTTGGTTAGTTCTTCTGGCAAATAAGAATTTTACCTTTGAATAACGTAGCTTGCGTCCTTCCTGTTTTAGATCTCCTGCATTTCTGGTAACACATCTCTTGTTCCTGAGGCTAAGCCGTGATTGCTTGCTCCTGTTACATGTATTGCACCTGCCTACTTGAACAGTCAGATGCTTCATTTGACCTTATGATTTTGGCTCTTCTGCAACCTAGTCATGCTCTTGATAGGTACATGGCTACATTAAGGTCAGGTGGACAATTTCAAACCCTCAGTCTCCTTGATGAAATTTGTTTATCATTGCTTATGTCAGAATTTCACTGGTTTTCTTTCTGGCTAGCTGGTTGGCTTTCCTGTTAGACCAGTTTATTTCAAAAGATCCCACAGAGAGCTGTGAGTTTTTGTAAGCTAAGAGACCAATATTGCTTTTCGGGCCAAGATGATCATTAATCATCTACATCTGCTCACCTTTCCACTGGCAAGTGCTTCCTGAAAGGTGTTACCAGACTGGCTAAAGCTGGTGCAACACAGCTAGACCAGATACAAAAATAGTAATGCCTTTCAGTACTTAGTAAATGATGACAGCCACTCTTTTATGGTATGACACTGGTTAACTTTATCTAAAAAAGCAGCCATGAAGTTACTGGGAATGACTGATTAGATTTTAGATTCAGTAATGTGGTGAAATAGATTAAAATTTCAAAATAATTGCAGTAGTGCTAGCGGATTCATACTACATCAGTTATAAAATGGATATGATAAGAGCTGGTACTTTGTTACCTGGAGACTGTACCAAGCACTGCAGACATGCACAGATTGAAACTCATTAGCTTTCACTCCAGTGATTGCACCAAAAGAATAGCAAATAATTGATGGTAGGGAAAACATCTACCGAAGATCATATTTAAAGGAAAGAAGAGGGGGGTTTCTCTAATCATGGTTTCTCAAAGGACTTTTAAAAAATGAAACTGGGATTAGTTTAAAGCACCTACTTCTGACACCTGTTTCCATGAGAACAGGAGCAGCAGTGAGAAATCACATCATTGGAGTTCTTGTCGGTTGCACAGACACAGGAAGCTGCGGATATCATATATACAAGGATTAGGACCAGTCAGCATAGTGTGTCAGGAGAAGAGGAAGGTTTTATGGTGGTTTAAAATCCCTTAATATACTTACAGGAATTTCTAACAGCTAATATTACTGTTAACTTTTTAACAAAAAAGTTTTTAAAGGTAATTTTCAATTTAAAGCAAAGATGATTATTAAGAAGTAGATTTTGCTTTGCAAAACTGAACCTCTCAAGCAGATAACAACATGAGGCTTGAAAAAGAGATTCTAAGTGTACTGACATTAATTTATTATCATGTGCCTGTAAAACTACTTGATAAGCACTTATGTTTGCTTCATATCACGTCCTTTCCTTAATGGGTTTCCTTTGCATCTAATTTTAATATGTGCTAGCAAAACATCTTTTTATGTGTTGCTGAATCATATATTTACTTGGAGTGAGTTACACAAAACAGTCTTCATTTTCTATGAGATTTGCCCAAATATTTTCTTGGATCAAAAGTGTTTTGTAATGGAAACTTCTGGCTTGAATTCCTACTTAGTTGGCAATACTGTAAAATCTGGAAAATAACATAATCAGCATGATGGAGTATTGCATTTCTGAGGAAGTTGTTGTTCAGATGTCTTTCATGTAAAATGGAGGTGTGGCCGTTTGTGTAGCCATTTTAAAAATGATTATTTCAGTAACAGGAAAACATAACCCTAATGCAGGTAGCACGTCAGTGACTGCAACTACAGGTACAGGAACAGCATAAACCATCAAAACTCACTTAATTTCAACTTTGGCTATGAACGGCAAAATCTCTGAATATTTGCAAAACACCAGATCTGAGCAGCCCTGGACTAAGTATGACAGCTTCCTGCTTCTTCCACACATGGACTCTTTCTCCTAAGAAATGCAGACCATTCCTTCATCCGCAAAGTGTATTAAACCCTATAATTTATGATTCATAACACCTATGAATTAATACATAGTTTAGAACAAAGTTCTACCTGGAACAGTATTGCATTTCTAGTACTGGTCAATAATTGATGTCCAGGGAAATGTATAAGGAAATGCTGATGCATGGAGTGGCCCTTCCTTGACATGACTACTCCTGACAATCAGTACCATTGTGCTGTATGTGGATACAGGTACTTAATTGTGCAATCTGTTTTCTTAAGCTCTTTCTTCAATAAGCTGCTGCATGCCATGTTCAACACCATGTAGTCAATTGTGTCAAGCCTCTCTAAAGGTAATGTTTTTCCCCAAAGGAAAAAAATCACAAGAAAAGAAGGAACAAAGCCTGGAGGCTGCAGGTAACTTGCATGCACGTTGCTTCTGCAGGGAGAGGTTGGGCAGCTTGTAATTGATGCAATTTCTTGCAATAACAAAATGTTCCTGACCTTTTGTTGGTCGCAAAGCAAAGGTACTTTTAGTATATCAGGTAAAATCAAATATTGCTCCTATTCCTCTCCTGCTACTTCTCCAGGCTGCTTAATTAGAAGTTTGAACTAAGTAGATTATAACAGAACGTTATATTTGAAGACCTTCATGGCCACCAAACAGATACCTCAAATTTTTTTTTCAGTATTTTTCATATTTAGAAGCAATTAGGACATGTATGTATGTGTGTGAGAGCAAGGAAGCTGTCAGCATGACACTGAAGACCATAATCTTTTAATGCAGGGAGATTTTTACAGAATAAGGACACAAGAAATGGTTCACAGCCAATTCCTGATGTTAATGCCCAGGCAGGTCCCACAACAAACACTAACGACCCTGTCAAGAAATTATACTGCTGCAGCAAAAATGAAGTACTTTATTCTGCTTATTGGCACCTGACGATTCTAGTTAAGCAAAGCACGGCTTTGCAAGATATAAACTCAGGGACAAAGTCCTCAGTTTCACTAGAAGGGAACTTGGCAAGGGGCAGAGGTCAGAGGAGAGAGGAGCAAGAAGGACACAGTACCACATGATGGAGGTCTTTCCTACTCTGTGGTCTGTTTCCACCTGGGAGACAACACAATGACAAGTTTTATCAAAGGATTCTGCTTTTCTGCTTTGACTGTGGCATATCCTTGTGGACTCCTTACACCAAAAGGAGGAGATAGCTGTGCAAAAGCTAAACCAGCTTTATTCCATGAATTCTTTAGCTTGAGCCAGAACCTGGGCAATGATTATGTAGAGAACTAAACAATTGTTAACTTATATATGCAGCGTGCTCTAAAATTATTACTATTTACATTTGGGGATTTTTAGATTACTGCATTTTAATAGTGCTGTAGTGTTGGAGGGGCACTGAATGTCTCAGTTTTGTTCACAAGTTCTTTCAGACCACTTTAGCCACTATAGAAGTTATTTTAAAAGTTAGTAAGTTTTGTAGCTGTTACATCTAATTGGGGTGTAATTTTGCTGTTCTTTAACTTAGCATGATGCAAACATAGCAATATTCAACAGAAAAAGTTTGGCATTTCTGAGCTGCCTTTTCTTTCCAGATTATAGATATTGTGTGAAGTTGACCTTAAAATGGTGGAGCTCAGCATTCTGCAAGAAGGGACAATGCCAATAGCAGAATCATAGCCCTGGACTCAAGAAGAACAGATGTTGACCTGTTCGGAGGATTTACTTGGAAAATTCCCATAGCATGTGATCCTGTAAAGAACAAGGGCCCAGGAGAGCTGGCTGATGTTGAAAGATCACAAAAAATGGTCCATCCACATGTGTAGGGAATCAAGCAAAGGTGGCAGGAGGACAGCATGGATGAACAAGGAGCTCCTGAGTAAACTCAAACATGGAAAGGAGGCATGAAGAGGTGAAAGCAGGGACAGGTGAGCTGGGAGTAATACAGAGACTCTCTCAAGTGTACAGAAATGGGGTTAGGAAAGTCAAAGCCTGCCTGGAATTTAATTTGGTTGGGGAAATGAAAGGCAACAAGAAGGACTTCTACAGGTATATCAACAGCAAAGGGTTAACCAACCTGACAGAATTCTGTGGTGAAACAACAACCTTTGTGAATAAGGGGAGAATGGTGCATGTTGTTTGTTTTGACTTTAGCAAGGCTTTTGACACCATCTCCCAGTACATCCTCAGAGACAGTTCCTTGAGGAGTGAACTCTGGTCTCAGAAGTTGTGAAAAATGACACAAAGTTCAGCTGGACCAGTGATTACAGGTGTATTCCAAGGGTCAATGCTGGGCCGAGTACTATGTAGTTGGCTTTGTTAATGACCTGAATGATGAGGCACAGTACACCTCCAGCAAATTCACAGATGTTAAAAACTGGGAGGTAGCTGTGTGACCATTCAGAGGGACCTCAACAGACTGGAGAAATGGGCAAACAGGAACACCATGAAATTCAACAAATTCCCTGCAAAGTCGGGACCCCTGGTGAGGAAAAAAGCCCGCACAGTAGTACAATGTGAGGGCCAACTGTCAGGAAAGCAGCTTTTCAGGAAAAGTCCCAGGGGTCAGCAAGCTGGCCATGAACCAGAAGTGTGCTCCTGCAGCAAAGGCGGCCAACAGCACTCTGGGCTGCCTTAGGAAGACTACTGCAGGTCAAGGAAGGTGATCCTTCCCGTCTTCTCAACACTGGTGAGGCAACGCCTGGAGTGCTGGGCCAATGTTGGGCATGCTTGCACAGGAGAGCCGTGGACATACTGGAGTTAGTCTATTGAAGGGACTGGAGCATCTGCCATATGAGGAAAGGCTGAGAGAGCTGGGATGGTTTAGCATTGTCAAGAAAAGGTTGAAGGAGGATCTTATCAATGTATGTAGATACCTGATGGGAGGGTTTAAAGGCAGAGCCAGACTCTTCTCAGTGGTGCTCAGTGAAAAGACAAGAGGCAATGGGCACAAACTGTAACACAGGAAATTCCACTGAAGTGTAGGAAGAACCTTTTTTACTGTGAGTGTGGTCAAACACTGGAAAAGTTTGCTCAGGGAGGTTGTGGAGTCATCATCCCTGGAAATACTCAAAACCCAACTGGCCATTTGTCGCGGTCCAGGCGCGCGAGCGTTTACCACACCATTGCTCTGAGCAACCTCCTCTAGCTGATCTTACTTTGAGCAGGAGGGTGGATTAGATGATCTCCAGAGGCCCCTTGCAGCCTCAATCGTTCTGTGATTCTATCTCTTGCAAGTACAGGTACTTCTTCTTCTCCATCATTTGGTTTCTGTGGTGAGGCTTCTCCAAAGCCAGCTGGTAACTGAAGAGTCACCTTTGCAAGGACTGAAGTCAGAATTAGGAATCTAAGAAAAAAAAGATCATTCTTGGCAGTCATCTCACATTCAGTCCTTGAAAGCTTATCCTTGTAAGCTCATGTCAAGTAGCTGAAAGAAATTGCTGCCTGTGTAACCACTGCAGAGTCACAGTCAAATATGAGTATTTACTCAGTAGGGGAACTAAGTGAAAGAGTCTGAGAATTGGAAAAGTGTCTGAAGTAGAATTTCAAATCCTTTTCAAAAGTGTCGGTTTTACAGCTATTATGGTTGTTAGCAATTTGACTGTAACAGTGGTGACACGTAATGCTCTAAATGAAAGGGAACCATGACAGCAGCCTGTCTGGATCCAACCCACCGCTGATGTATCTGCCAGGAGAGAGTTCAGGTGTCACTCAGCCACAGCACATGTGATGGGACTGCACAGAGTGGCTAAGGGATCTGCAGGGTGATGGGATTTGGAGTATTGTTACTCCTGGATGTACAAGATGTGGATCATTCAGGCTTTTCCTGTGATTACTGGCTTGAATGCCATAAGTAATAATTATAATCAGTGAGATTTTTATTCTTTCATGATAAGACAGTGTCACAGTGCCTCTAGGCAGGTTTCAGTGGGGTTTCAGAGCAGGCGATGGTGGGTTGGAGAGTCTCTTTCAGTAGGAGCCTTGGACACCTTCTGGGGACTTTGTTCTGCACTAGGGGTTGCACTATGAGGTAGGACTGGGGCCACTGGAACTCTCCCATCTCCTTGTAGTACAGAATTCTTTACCCAATCACAGCCTCTCTTGCTTCCTTCCCTGCTCCTGTTGTAATGGGTCAACAAAAATAAAGCTGGCATCCTCTGAACAACAGGACACTTGAAGCGACGTGTGAGATGGTAGTACTGGTTAGAGTCAGGCTAAACCATGAAAGGCAGCATGGGTGGTGTACAAGAATACTCTTTCAAATACCATCACAGTATGGATACTTCATAATTTTTGGTATCAATTGCTATCATGTGCATTTAGGAAGTATGATGCTACCAAAATATTAATCAATTGCCTCTCGCTACTAGTAGTAATGACTGTGAGAACAGTATGTGAACAATATAATTTACTGCTTCATCTAAGGAGATGCAATTTGAACAACAATGTTAAAATCTGGACACCCCACTGAAGGTACATCTTAACATACATTTTCAAATATTTTAATTTTAAAAGTAACTGTTTAATTTTAAAAAATAAAATGTAAAGTATAGTCCTGTGTCCAATATGTAAGAGCATTCATTGTCTTTGTGAAAATGTAGTTGGAAGGATATTCTGGCCTGTGGTAAACCAACCCATTATTTTGACATGGCCCTCACACGTAAGCTGTGCTGCAGCTTATAATGAAGAAAAGTAACTATTCCTTTAAAAGTTTTCCCAACTTAAACAAGCTTTCTTATCTCTGAGACACCAAGTAGTATCCAAGAGATGTGCACAATCTTAACTTTCTTGATATTTGCTTATCTCTAGGTGGAATTTTCAGCCAATTTTGTATTGAAGAGTGCTCATTCATGTTTTATTCTGGATGTCTCTGTAGAGGGAGAGAAAGAAGAGCGGCAACAGCCTAGAATAGGATCTGAGAGTCCAGAAACAGGTCGTCCTCTTGTATGACGTTAATGGCAAGAGGATCTGCTGGGATTTCTGCTAGTAATGGTGAGGGTATACAACCCCCTCTTTATCTGCAGAGATTCTGAGGGAAATAATCACAGTGACTTGCCATGGTACAGTTTTCATGGCTACACTCCTCGTGCTGCCAAAGGAAGGATTCTTTTGTCTGTTATAAAACTCTTCCCAGAGGGGGCAGTTGCTTTTGTTGTCTCTGGTCAGATCCACCAGCATTGATTCAATAGGTGATGGTGAGGCAGCTTTTGTGCCCAGCTCAGACACTCTGGCACATATGGAGCATGTTTCTGTGTCATTGGATGCAATTGTCTTTTATCTGAAATAATAGTCCTTCAGGGTGGTGAAGACTGAGCACACAGTCCTTGCTGTGTGGTTAAGAAGTCTAGTGGCTTAACTATCGAGGAGGTCAGTTGTGATACCCAGTTGTGAGTGATGTTCAGGTAAAGTTACAGGTGACTTTAAAGTCTCCTTAGTAACAACTGAATGGAAATGTAAAAATAGGCTCCCAGTCATCTCACAACTATTAGTACCAATGCCCACCTGAGACCAGTACTTTCTTAAAGTGCACAAGTGGATTTAGCATACTAAAGCTTTTCATACATGCAGTGTATCTGCAGACATACTGTGTCTGCGACCAAGACCTCAGTGGGTATGATCAGTCAACAACACCTCTAAGAGAAACCAGTAGTATCTCCTCTATACATTTGGAGCAATTTGTCTCTCTTCATTCCTGCCTAAGGTGAACTTTAGCTAGAAAAGGTTTTAGGGAGACCCAGTGCTCTCTTTGAAGTGTTGTGTACTTGGATTTCTCACTGTAACCAACCTGTTCCTGTGCAGCAGTTTCCAACCTTGTATTCTATGAAATGTCCCTAAAAGAAACATCCTCACCAGCAGCTCCAGGTCAGAGTAATCAATGGCATCTCAGAGGTGCAAAATAACTCCTTTGTTGACTTGCCATTCACTTGGTATATCCACAAGTACATTAAAGGTTTCTGTAAATAATGAAAGGTGTTTGCTGTTAAGTGAAACTGGTGTTCCCATATTGCATTATAAACTATCCAATATTACTTTCATTCTCTGACTTGAGCCACGACAGAAAAATGTTGCACTTTCTTTGGACATCTGCCTTTTTAAACTATGTGATTCACAATACCTTGGAAGAACATTGGCTGGGGAAGGCCAACGCTGCACTCTTGAAAAGGCATTGAATGTTCAGGAAATTAAATTTAAAATTAGTAGGGAAGCTAAAGTGACTTTACTTTGAGAAATACAGTAAAGGGAACAAGCAGCAGCAGCTGGTTTCATTGAACAAAAAGTGATACCAAGAAAAGGTAGGAAATTCTTCTTATTTACCTCTCCTGGTAACTATCAGTTTGCTAGCATCATTGTGAAGAGCTATGTTATTTAGCAAAAAAAGGAAAGCAAGATGCCCTTTGTACCTTGTGAGAAAAATAGCATTAATTGATGGTACCTGTTGATGCTCATGGAAGTACTTATCTAGGGCATAGTACTTGCTGTCCTCAAGTTCAATGGTAGGTCATTTACCCTTCCTGATGGGCTTCAGTGCTCAGATAATTCCTGGTGAAAAAGTCATGGGGGAGCTGGATGATGCAGGAGGGTCCTGAAACTGAATCTGCAGTAAAGAGCAGAAAATACAGGTGTGTCATCCTTGCCTCAGGCATGAGCAAAACATTCTGGTTTTGTCCTCTAAAACAAAAAATCAAAAGATAGTGAAATATAAAAGGGTTTTTATAGTTTTTGGAGATGTACAACTTGCAAGAAAAGGGAGGACCTTCCTATGAAAATTGCATTATGAGAATGCTGATGTATTTAGGAGTCATAAAAAGATTTAGCAAAAAATGCGACAAAGTCCCGGTCTTTCTCTTAGAAAACAGCAGTAACATACACTATCTTAACAGGCAGAAGAAAATGATTGCCATTTTTCTGAGTGAAGTTGGTGTTAGTTAACCGTGACCATCTTCACAGCCTGAGACGCAATGCCTTGATGTAATTTGGTACTGTTGACAGCGATGAGGCTGTACTGAAAATACTGCAAAATACTGAAAGGAACAATAATATTTTCCTAGAGGCAAGCAAAATATCTGCCAAGGTCTAATTCCACAAACTTCCACATAAAGAGGAGAAAAAAGCACTAAGTTAAAGCTCTGTTTGCCTCCAAGGACAAGACTAAAACTGCCCAGAGCCTACCTCGGTTGGCTGCTCTCCTGAGCAACAGCTGCATGACCAGTTGAGACAAAAACAACTTAAAAAAAAAAAGAAAAGATATAATAAATCTGTGGCAATGAAGATTCCAGAAATGTGCAAGATAGATCTAATTAAAATTTCCATTTCCTTTAGGATTTATATTAATTCCTCAAACGTAGAATTTTGTATCTTCCATTTTAACATCACTTTTCTGCAGTTCTGCAGGATAAATTTTTTCCAGGAGAAGGATTTGGGGTGTTGTCGTTACATCAGTAGGCAAAATGTGGCATACAGAGCCACGTGCCTTTTTCTAAAAGAATCTTTGTTTCTGTTTTCTGCTTCACTTCAGCATGATGAAAACCCACAAGCATTTGGGCAGATTTAGGCTGCTTTTTAGCCCTATGCTTTTGAAAAAAAATAAAGGGACGGTTTGGGGTAGAATATGTGAGATTTACTTCAGTGAAGCTTTCTTCCTTTCAGGCTTCCCTTATGCCTGCTACAGCAGCTCTGTTATTTGCTTTTTCTCCATGTGAGGTTAAGATTGAACACAATGACTTTGCATAGAAGTGGCAGACTTCCCTGATGCTTTTCAGCCTTTCTGATAAATCTAAAAGCCATAAATTCTGCATGATATAGGGTTGTGTTGAAAAATGCTTAGTCTCCAAATGTCTGCCCTATTAGTTTTTGGAATAACCCAGAGTGACAATGGGGTAAATTCATCTAGAGTGAAACTTCAGGGATTACGAAGAAAGGACAAGATGGATGAATTTTCCCTGAGAACTCTTGCTAAAATATTACAATAAATCAGTGTTATTTGGACATATACTTCCATGTATAGCACAAAAAAACCCCCAAACCAGTGCAATTTATAGCAAAAAGTTAATACAAAACTTCCAGACATTTATAGCCTCTACCAGATATTTTTGTGTGAATTAGCTGTACTATGGGAAGAGGCCTTGTTTTAAAGGTGTTCTCTTTTCATTGGTATATCCTTCTAGCAGACAGAGAAGTGAGTTTTTTTCAGAGCACAGGTATTTTTGGATCTGCACTGGAAGCAGCTCAAACTAGAGAACTATAGAATCCCTTCCTACTCTTTTCTATAATTGAGCCCAAACCTGGCTGTGGGTCCATAGAACCAATAGTTCAAGCCAGCTGTGTCCATTCTGTTCCTTGCTGCTGATAGCCACACTGTGTTTTGATAGGAGCATATCACACAAGCCTGCTGTCCCACACAGCTACAACACCACTTCTTGGCAGGCCCTTCTGCCTCGCACACCATTTGCACAGGTAAGTCCTTGCAAGCCTCCTAAGTCTTCCCTAAACTTGCTGTACAAGCAAGCTGCTTTGTCCGGGTGGCAAGGACCAGTCTCAGTGGCACTCATTCCTCAGGGGTGAGGAAGGGAAGGGCTGAAAATTTCCTTAGCCCTTACTCTAGCCTAGATCCCAGGGCACTGCAGATTTTCAGACTGGAAGGATGCTTGCGCCTTTTCCCAGCCTTATACCGCACATGCGATGGGCCTGCTTCCTGAGGGAGAATGATGGTCACTGTGGTCAGTGTAGTAGCAAGATACATCAGAAACTCAAGTAATAATACACGTTTCTTTGTTGGTCCCACACAATATCTTCTGAATTTCGTCATTTTGCTCTTTCACAGGAAACCGTTCTGTCTTCTTGCTTCTTCCTAGAAGTCAGGAAATTTCCTTTCTCTCCCTTCCCACCATCAGTCTTTCCCCTTTTTCGCTTTGCTGTAGTGTCCTCATAAAAAGTACCTTATTCCCTTTCCCTGTAGTTCTTTGACTAAAAACAGTTTGAGGAATGTGAGCATAGGATCAGTACAGATACTTCTCTCAGTTTCCTTACATAAGGGAAGGGACAGACATAAGCATGTAATGAAATCACTTTGCTGTAAAACACAAATGTCTTTTTAAAAAAATATTTTACTTTTTGTCTAGAATAATAAAGTTCAGAGTTGGTGAGATGCCATTGATTTTGTTTTAGTTCTATCAGATTGTGAAAAGATCCTTTCATCAATTATAGTCTTCCTGAAAGTACTTAAATAACATTTTTCTCAATGATTTTTTGAGGTTTTTTCCTTCTCTTCCCCATTGTATCATAAAAGAAGCAGATGAGTAATTATGTAATATAACCTTGATGAAACTATACTGAAGCTAGTAAGACATTTAGCAATATTTTTGCCATTTGATCTATTGCATTTACTCTTGTTCTCAAAAATTTCAAATTCAAAACAAACTCATGGTCGGTTTTCTGTAAGATTTTAAAATAAAATGCACTCCTACACAAATTAACATAGCATCTGCTGTCACTTAATTAAAAACCATTATCCAGTCTTCAGAATTCACAGTGTTAGTTGCTGGTAACCAGGAAGGTACTGGCAATGCTGCTTAATATTGGACACCTAGGCTGAAATATTATCAATGGTTCAATTTTCCTCGCTGTCTGTCTGTGTTGCAGATGGCAGCCTCATTGCATCAGAGAGGTAAGAACTTCTTGGTAGGGAAATGAAACACCGAGCTGTCATAGTTAGATGCTCTTGGAACTTGCACTTTGTAAAGCTGTCCTGAATATCTCTACGGTACAGGCATACTATTTGATGTAGTGATGACTGTTTGACAGGAGGCAGTAACAAAATGGGTAACTGATTTCCCTGGCTACTGGAGTCCACTCTTCTTGAACTCCTTGACTTGTGGAGCAATACAGGAGTACTCTGGATATTCCCTTCCCCACACTGTAAATGTAGATTAGTAAAGACAGAGCACAGCTCTCCTAAAAAGGCTGTGTTTTCACAGGGCAGTGTTCTCACTTTGCTGTTATTTGAGAGTCTGGAAGCAAATGGCTACCAAATTACCTGATGAAATACGGTCTCCAGTGGGGAATGATTAGTTAACTATCAAGTGTTGCAATCCCTTGGTCATTGAGGTGTCTGGTTTTGTAAGCAAAAACTGGATGCAGACATGCATGGGCATACCCTTCTGCAGAGCATCCTCTGCACTACCCTATTGAAACACTATCTGTGGCGGCAAAAAACTTCCACAATAGCTCTTGCTGTTCTCCACTCTTCCTGCGTGGATTTGTTTACAAGGAAGATAGTATGTAAATACTCTTAGAGGTGAACAGCCTGAAAGAGAGATGCCACGGAGGAACCAGTGTGTCCAGTACCAGAGAGAAATGAGAAATGATTAATTGTAGCAGCCTTCTGGTCACCCTACATTGAGCCCAGCAAATGGCCACCAAAATGATTACAGGGAAGGAGCAAATGATGCCCAAGGAGAAGCTGTTTGAGCAGGTTTTTTTCAGCCTGAAGAAGTGAAAGGGATTATCTAATTAATCTAATTCAAATACCTCTGTAAACGTCCACTAGGAAACACAGCCAGACTCTCAATTCATGTGAACAATGAAAGGATGAGAAGCAACAGAAACAAATTGCAGCAAGGAAAATTCCAATCAGATATAAGGAGAAAACTTCTTCCCCACAAAACGGAACCAGCACTGTTACAAGCAGCCCAGAGAGGCTCTCGGCCTTGGAGATACTCAGAATTTGATTGCCTTGTGCAACCTAATGTAACTATAGAGGACCCTGCTTTGAGAAGTGGAGTGGGACCGGATGATCTAAATTATTCAGTTCTTCTAAAAAAGTTCCATTACTAACCTGTTGTGTAGAATAGCAGTGAGATCCCTACCACAAGTCTCTGAGGACAGCTTGTAAAGCCAGAGACAGACCTCAAAAATTTGAAACACTCAAAAAAGAAAGCTTAAGGAGGAAAGTGTGCATGCAGAGAGAACAAGATTCAAAATTTAAAATAGTGGACCTTGTTAAAGCCACTGTCTAATTCTGGCAATAGCTGCTCTGACATCTCACTAATTTACACCGTATTTAACCTTGATGAGGCAGCAGCACTGTCTATAAAGCAGGAGAGGACCAGTTCTTAAGGCACTGGCAACTCTCAAATTTCACAGGGATTTTAAAACACTCAACACTCCCAGGGAGAAGCCGCAAATTTTGACAAGGCAGAAGAAGATCCCAGTGAGCGAACAAACTGAGATCTTGGTTACACTTTCCTTTCACTACATTTTTTTCCCCTTAGTGCTTTTTTTTCATGATTGGTCCTGACTTTTCTCATTTCTCTTGCCTATAACTTTCCCTAAGGCTTCATCCAATTACATACATCCATTTCTTCTTGGGTGTTACACATGGGCCTGTGAAAAGATAAGGACTAAACACATAAGGTTCTTCTGTTGATTTCAGGGTCCTTTTGCCCGCATCCATCTTCTCTGTTGCCTTTTCTGCTGTTCAGAGTATAAAGGAATATCTGATTATATTCTTTATGCCTAGGTACCACTCTTAACTTGATTTAACTGAATAATCAAATAAAATCAAGGGTATTTTTATTTCTAGTGTGGTGCTTTGGGGTTGAAGCTTTGGAGACATTTCCACCATCAGTGTCTTTGCATAAAATTTGAGCTAATATCCCCTTAAAGACAAGGGAATTCAGAAAAGAAGGAAAACACTAAGCAGATTTCTAAAATATAGAGATTATTCGCTGATTTCTTAGGAATCTTGGCTAGAAGAATAGTAAAATTAATTTAATGCTGTTTACTGTCACGTTTTCTGTGCAACTCATGGAAGAAAGTTGGTGGATGCTGAAGATAGGGAGTTTAGTTTAACAGAGCTCTGGATTCTTATTCATTCTTGGAAAAAGTGTAGCAGCTCCATGAAGAAGACAGGACTATCTCTGCCAGTACAAATTGCATACCTAACCTACAGGGAAAGTCAGTGTAAATCCTCAATTTCACATGCAAAAACCAGTCTGACTGATTCTTCTTGTCTTAGGGTGGTGAATCGGTATTACGAGGCTGCAGTAGTCTGGTGTCAGTTGCTGTGATTCCATGGCAAAATGTGTAGTAACTGGATGAGCAGAAATGTGATACATTGAGAACCGGATTATGAGTCTAATGAATACTCATCGGTTAAAATTAAAAATGCAAACATATATTCCCTTTTCAACTACAACCCCTTCATACAGGGTACAGAAATCTGTAACTTTCATCTGGAAGTACTTCAGATACTACATTGGGTCGCAAAGTACTACTAAAAAGGCAGCACTATGTTCCATATATTAAGGCAAGTTATTTTGAAGCAAACTTCAGATGAAAAATCTGATCATTAGAGTTGAAAAATGAATCTGTCCTTGGTTATCTTATCTGAGAGTAGAGAGAGACTCACATATGAGTCTGAGCAGGTCTTTGGCAATCTTTTCCTGGTGAGCCTCGTCATGGAGGAAAGTTGGGTCTTCCTACTGTTCTACAAAAGGAACAGACTGCTTTTCTCCCTCAGAGATTGCTAGAGCACTAGGACATTTTCAGTGCTTAGAAACAATTCTAGTTTACTTCCCAGACAGCATATAAGCCATTACCTGTTACTAAAACAGTACATTCATAAATGCGGGAAAGCACTTTGGAATAATATATGTATGTTTAGAAGCAACTGTGTCATCCTGCCCTTTCATTCAAACCTGTTCGTTGAGTTGTCTTTGTTTTAGGGAAGACAGGAGGAATTCAAAATTTTCATAGCCCATGCTGTATAAAATTAATTCCCATCATATGGGTAAGTCTTCCAAAGGGAGGGGAATAAATGTGCAGAACAGCAGTTACACAAATACAAGAGGAGATTTAAGCAGCCTGAGAAGGACAACAGGCAAAAAGTTTGTTTGAATTCTGAACCTCAAAACCCATGATGGTGCTGAGAAACTTCAGGAATAGCTCAGATGCAAAATCAACAGCTATAGGCTCAATTTGAAGTCTGAACATTGGGTATTGCAATCCTATTTTACCGACCAGGTGGAGGACATTGCTGCAGATTGCTAACACAGTAGCATCAAGGCAGACAATTTGAGGCAGCTCTTTCCAAGTTAGATGACTGAGCACAATGCCACCTGAGTTGCAGCTGTGAGCAAAAGTGATTGGCCATGCATTTCTAACCTTTTAACCCAAATCTGTATCACCTGGAACAAGAGGTCTCCATTTGACCATAGATGCTTCAAGCAAACCTGTAGGTACATCTGCTTCTTCTAGCACCTACATATTTCTCAAAATTTAGATAATAATGTGAAGATTCTTTCTGCTTATTGTATTTACACCAAAGATGTGTCTGACAAAGCTGCTTATTTGGGGAATTTGGCTCCTTGTTCACAATTTGAATGCTTGAATGCAATTTCTGTTTTATTTCCTGTCTATATGAAATATATTTTGCAGAAAAAAAATCAAAGCAGAGCCCTAAATATTTTGGAAGGATTTTAGAAGACTAGAGAAAAACAATATCTGTAAATGTGGTCAGTTTGAAAACAGAACAAGTCTCCACAGACTATGAAATAGAGAAAGGTGAAGACAACATATGCTGGAAGCTGTTACTCGTGAGCTGCACTCAGCCAAAAGAGCACTTGAAGAAATAGCAAGACGAGGGGAAAAAGAGCCAGGTACTCTGTATTGCTATTAAAGCAAATGATTAAGGTCTCTTAAGAGATTCTTTAAAAGCTTATTAAACAGTTTTTGGGTGCTCTAGCTAATACAAGTTGGCTCTGCTCTCTATGATGGTAGATAAAGGAGTTTTTTAAAGACTTCTTCAGCAACAAAAAATTATTTTTGTCACACACAGTGATAAAATACATTGCGGAATAAAAGTACTGTTTGTAAGAGAGGAGTCACAAGAACTGTATTGTCCCTTTAAAAGGCTATCAGGAGTTAGTTTATCCAGAGTTTAAAAAAAAGAACAAAGAGAGATTTTAGAGTTTTAATTAAAAAGAATCCTGATCTTTTATAAAAATCATTCCAGTAGCAGTCTCATTGCTTTCATACCACTATTATTGTTCGCACATTGCTGTGAAAGTAACCACATTCACTGGTTCACTATAGCTTGCTGGCTTCACAGGATGTGTTATGGAGATAATGTGCTTTACTATAAATGCGTTGGTTGTGTCAGATGTAAACATTAAATAAGTAGTGTAACTGCTGAAGTTACTTAGAGAATGAATCATAACTTTCAAACTTTTGGTGTTTTTAGCATCAGAGCAACCTGGATGCCAGGAAATATGTTCAGCAAAATCAGAACTGGGACAATAGGGGCACTAGTTTCAAGTGGATTCTACATCTGACTTTGCTCTTACTTGCAATACACAGAGTAGCTCTCTTTCCCATTGCCTTTATATTTATTTGTATTGAGACGGCAGATGTTCAAAATATAATGGAAATTTTAAGCTAAAGATGAAATGGGTTCTTTCCCTATGGAATGTAAAGAGATGAAGACTGACCAAAGGTTCAGTAAATATGTGTACCTTATGAGTAGGATTACTCGAATGTCTCTATAATTAGAATTACGTTTATTTTAAACAACTCTCTCCTTGTCACTGTTCCACCCCAGTTCAGTCTTACAATTTTTATATACCAACACCTATTGCTATGATATCCTTCTAACATTCATTCTTCACACAACATAGAGGGGTGTTAAAAGTATCCTGTGAGCATGGTCAAGAAAGTAAACCTACAGAAAAGATACAATAAAATAGATGCAGTTGTGGATCTTGTCAGAGGCAATGTTTAGGGGATAAAACACAGAGAAGGGAATTCAAAACCCAGGCAAGGAATTACTTGTGCCACCAGTTTTTGCTAAACTTTTCCCTCTGTCTGACTGTTTACATCTAAGTTTTGAGAGAGACCTCAAACTGCAGGTGATATCATGGTCCACATCAATGTCTTCCCAAAGTCTTCCAGCTTGCTTTAAAATTGCCAGGGAGTCAGTGAGGTTTATTCCTATTGCTGTTGAATCTGGATACCTTACAGTGGCAAAAAACCAATGTATTCCAGAACAGCTGCCAAGCTGGAAAAAAAGTCTTAACATCCCTTGAAGTGGTTAATTTCATCATGTGTTCTCACCATTGAAAGCTGGTGAAGAATACATGTAAATCCTAAGAAGAGGAATTAACACCAGGAACTCTGAATTCTAATTACATTGCAATTAACTTTCTGACACTAGCCTTCACTGACCATAGTTGTCTTGCAGAAATCCTACAATTCTGCTGCACTCCCATCTTAGAGACATATTTTAGGTACACTCCCTGCTACTTTCAGTTCTATGGTCTCTGTCTCAAATATTTGGACGAAATTAGGTATTCTGAAGCCTCAAGAATATCTGCCTTTAATATCTGCCTTGGTGGTTAACATAAACTGTAGTATAGGAACTGCTTGCTAGTTCTTCTTGTGTATTTTTGTGATTAGATTATTTTGATCCAGAGTAGTACAAGCAAGTGAATGTCAAATTTAATGAGAGAAGATGTAGAAACATAGAATCATTCAGGCTGGAAAAGACCCTTGGGATCATCGAGTCCAACCATTAACCCTACTCTACAAGTTCTCCCCTAAACCATATCCCCCAACACCACATCTAA
>JAVSBS010027393.1:34504-93992 GCA_033124195.1 Coracias cyanogaster
GAGTTCAGTGTTGGCCTGTGTGATCAGGCAACTGATGGCAGCATAAAATGATGATGGCTGAACCAGCACAACAGGTACTCCCCATGTAACATGAGCAGATCTTGGCAAGTGGGTGCAGTCAAGGGAAAGAAGATGGTTAGCACTGTTAGGACTGCTCTTAGCAGCCCACCTGAGTCCCAGGGGTGGTTTTAGTTTCCTAAGGCACAGTAGTCTACAAGCAGCCTTCAAATCAAAACCTCTTATGGTGATAGAAAATCTTGCTTGTGAGCTCAGCTAACTGGCTTCAGGACATTTAGATGCTGGGAATCTGAATATGCTGTTTGTGCTTGCTCTTCTTTGGTTATTTTTGGCACAGAATGCACGTAAAGCCTAGTCAATGAAGTCTTGGGATTATTCTGGACTTTGTATGCTGATTTTCCTGCAGTTTAATCCCATATGGAAGTAGAGATCCTGGCCCTGGTGAATTTAATGGCAAGACTTCCACTGACTTCAGCAAAGGCAGAACTTCTCAGATAGACCATGCCCTTCCACCAGAGACAGTTTCACACAGCTAAGAATTTGGAGAAAGGTCATAAAAATATCTAGAAAGGAGATACTTTTCCTGGAAAAAAATCAGTGAAATAGTTTTGAAAATTATTTTCTAATACTAATAAAGAAAATGTAATAGACCGTTTTATACTCCTGTCCTTTGGCTATGCCTTATGTCATGAGCCATATAAAGGAAAATGATCTTTCCTTGATTACTCATTCAAGCAGAAAATGAGTTCTATTACCTGAAAATTTAGAAGTTTCCTGAGTAATTGCATAGCCTTTGTACATCTTCAATTTTTTATGTTATTGGGTGGTTACCAAGATGTATTTACCAAGGCGTTTTAGCCTGATAATTTTTTTGACAGGATAAAATATCACTATTATGGTGGGAACATTCTCCTGACAGAGGAAACCATTTAACAAATTAGATGCTGAATGCAATTTGCCAGCCGGCGATGCAGAATATACAGTGCATGTGCAAGAAAATAGTTTAAATATCAACCAGAAACTAACTGTAAATTATACAAAAGCATCCTTCATTGTGCTGGCTTTCTCTTTCTTGCAAGACTGCAAAAGGCATTGGCAGAAATAATTTGGATGTCTCAAATGCGTTGTATAGAAATCTGTCTGCTCTAGAATTACAGGCTCTTCTTTCAGTGCCGAACACACTTTAAAAAAAAAAATCTAGTTTAACATTTGGAGGGGAGCAGATTAATCAACTGTACTCACTCAATTCCTCCTGGTACTTCTACAATAGTCATCAGCCTTAAAGGGTGGCTACCAAAGATAGCATTTGAAGAAAGGTCTGCTGTCTTGGCCTTCAAGAGTCTCCTTATGGCACACTAGCCCTGGTGTGCGTTCTTGTTTGGACTTGTGACTAATGCAGTGCTCATCAACAATGGCAATTCAGCAAGTGCCGGAGAATCATCTCCTGATTCTTGCACCTGCTGAAGTTTCAGTAGTGAGCACAGAGGCAAAACAGAGCTGGGATCAAGCACTCCCATATTGCATCTCAGCAACCGGCTAAATGCCATGACCTTCCAACAGATACAGTGTTTGCTTGAAGTAGAAATCAGCATGGTAAAGATGCAACAGGACACAGACTACTGTTATTTCTAGATGTTATTTGTGGTCTCAGGAGACAGGTGACTTGTCACTTAGGTAGCTGCAGCTGCTCTTCAGTTCTATAACATGAAATGTGCTGCAGAGTATAAGAGAGAATAGTTTCCCTCCCACCTCCTTCTTCTCTATAAATCTACTTAGTTGTCCTAAATGCTGACACTGTTAAAACTTGACTGCTCCTAGGTTCTCTGTTTAGCCATTTTGACCATATGTACTTCCAATAGTTAAAGGACCTGTTGTGTTCATGTTTAACTTCTCAAAAAAACTGAGTGCTTGTAGATATCAACCCTAGTTCAGATTTGCTAGGTGGTGCCCCTTTCATGTCATCCTATGAGGGACACGACGAGGAACTGAGGTGAAAGATCATGAAATGCAGATCCCTGTGTGCCTTTTGCCTTTGCCAGGAAGACAAAGTTTTTCCTTTGCTCTCATACCACAGGGACTGCCCTTGTGAGAACTGGTTGAAGCTCTCTTCTACTTGGTGGTGGGCTCCGCAATTGCATGGAATCATTCTCTTTCCGTGGAGTAAGGAAGTGAGGTGGGCTGTGTGGAAGCCCAAAGGTCTTTTCTGATATAAAACAAGCTGAGACTAAGTGGAAAATTCTAAATATGTTTGGGCAATTAATGGTTGGGGCTCTTTTAAGTGTGTTTGGTACCCACTAGATTGAAATGTTGCCAGAAACAATCTAAAATCTATATATAAATAGGACTTTGGAATAAATTTGAGAATGTTGCAGATAGTGAGGGGGGATACAGGAGAAGTAAAGACAGTTTTGTTCTCTGGTTCATGCACAAAATCACACACAAAAAATGCAGCCTGGTGAATATCTGTGCTTTTTATGCCTACACCTCTCCCTCTAATCCATTTCTGATGTTTTACATTCTTCTTCAGGTGAACTCTCTTATTGTCTTCTTGGCAATTTCCTGTTAGCACTAGACTTGATGCACTTTTTGTATCTTCTTTCATTTGACTGTGTCTTCTTATATTACACACTTAACTTTTTTCTTTAAATCTGTCAAAAGAGATGAACTAGTCAGATTCTTTGTGTGTTACAAAGGTTTTATATGTATGGAATAATTGAATAGAATCATTATTTTATGAACAGTAAAGTTCAGGCACAGGCCTCTATTGAGAGACGTGTTCTATTCCTTCCTGATTCCTACCATCACTATTACTACATCTCTTCCTAATGCTGCCCAGGCAGAGACTGACAAAATAGGAAATTAATTGGTGAAATGTCTCTAATGCTCATGAATTTTTTGGCTATTCAAGATAAAAAAGCTTTGAGAGGTAAGTAGGAATGCTGTTTTCACTCAAGTAGAGCCACTGTTGCTAGCCTCTAACGCCCTTTTTATTACACTCATAACTGGTGCAGTAGAAGTAAATGACTGTTGTCTCTGCTGTTTTCAGTGTTCACAATCCTGTGGATTTTGTCAATGTCCTTTCCTATCTTTCTTCCTGCCTCCTGGTTTCATGTGAGGATCTCTCAGAGCTCCGTCCTTCATCTTGTAGATGAGGAAATAGATAGAACGAGATTAAGGTTAAAATGTCAGGTTTCTCTCAATTTTGGGTGCTGATTTTATGTGCCTAGGCCCTGATCCTTTCAAGGGCACTCTGCATTATTGAACTTTTAGATGGAAGTTGCCCTTTGAATGCTAACCATTGTTGCTTTTTGCTTTTCACATCCTTCAAGGCTGGGTAAAAATCTCCTTGAAGCTGATGGGTGTGCTGGTTGCTTTCCATTCTGGCTGAAAGTGGGAACAAGGATGTGCCCTTTTGTTTAACAATAATTGGAACATGGGAAGCTATTTCTGAGACCACTCCAAATGCAAGTACAGGCTGGGAAGTTTTGGTCTGCTTGTGGGTGTGTGTGTTTAAAAGTAAGCAAGGAAAGAGGCAACTAAAAAGAGAAGTGCTTCTAGTACAAGCTTGAGAGAGAAACAAAAATTGCTTGAAGCTTTTTGTGCAGAATACTTCTGGAAGAGTAGAAAGAACTTTTGGTTGATTGATTGCTACCGTGATTGGAGAAGCGGCGTTTAACATGTATTCTGCAAATAAACAAAGAGAAATGACTGCAGATCCCACATGGTATAAAAACACAGGCTTAGAACAGAGGTTTACCTTAAGCACATCAAAATTGTTTAACGAGCACTTCTAATAAAAACATTAGATGCATGGTAGTTTGGAAGTCCTGAGCTTATGAGGACAGGCTTCACTTAGATGCTGTGTGTCTTCTGTATTTGACTCCCTAACGCTGTACCGAGCCACATAGCCCTCTCCCTGAACTGTGCCCCGGGAACGAATGCAGGAGGAGTGCTGAAAGATGCACTTCCCTTGGCCGTCTGGCCTCATACCTTATTGAGTTAACATGCTAAAGCATAAGAAACAGACTCCCTCTGGGTAAAAGGATAAAACAGTTAAGGCAAATGACTCTGAAGACTGGATTTTATTCTGCCAAAGTATTATGTAGCACTAGGTGCTTTTTTTCAAATGCAGTGGTCCAGTTGCTTATCTACTGCTGCTCTCTTTCCCCATTGCTATTCCCCCTCTAGTAGGGAATCTAAGTCCAGTCCTTCCAGGTTTGAGAAACCAGGCAACAGACAGGGCAGAGTTCAACAGAGAAAGTATGAAATCACAGCTAGTCACCCAGCTGGTTATCCGTGCTGAACCCCTCAAGTGGATAGCCAGACTTCTTTGAGATTACAGCTGCTTTTTTGTTTCCTTGAAGGTTTATTTTTTTTGACAGTTCCAGCAAATCAGACTCTGCTTCTTCCCTTTCCCCCATTACATTTGCTTTAGCAAGGTAGTAGGTGAAAACAACATGTTCTGTGCTAATACATTGGCAGCAGATTTTCTCTAAACTTCTATTACATTGAAAGCCTATTTGCATTTAATAGGCTAAATTCTTAGTGATTTTGAATAAAGAACAAACCTGATTAGTCTTGTAATATACTAGGTCCTCCCTCCCTCAAGAGTTATCCTGGCTGAAAATCTGGAGCTGTTTTCCTGGGAGAATGCAGAAGTCATGTCCCCACCATAGGAATTTAACCCCTTCCAAAATGTTCTGTCTCTGCATCAGAGCCTCAGCTCTAAAGGCTCTCAGTGGAACAGCAATGCACATAAGATGCTCGTTTCATGACTCCACTGAATATGATGTTTACATTTTGTTATTGCATTTATTATGGAGAACTGTTTTAAGTTAGACTTCTTGTATTTATTGGTTTCCTTGCGTAAGTGATGGCTTTTCTTGTTTATTGGTTTTGACTTTTTCTCACCACATAAATTTTAATCTTTATCCCTTCTCTGTGCTATGAGGCAATGGAACTAGAAGGAGGAAGGCACTTTTTGGGGGAGGGTGGATGTCATGGATCAGCTGTCTAGAAAGGTATGGAAGGGATGTGATTTAAGAAGTGGGAGAAGACTGGTGTAGGGTAAAACCAAAGTGAGCGCAGGAACATGTTGTGGGAGAACAACAGACCAGCAGAGTGTGGAAACAGGGCCTTCCAGGCTCCAGAGAAAAGAATAATAGAATTCTTGGGATTGGAAGGGACCTTTAAAGGTCATCTACTACAGCCTCCCTGCAATGAATACCCTGATGCTGTTTTTGTGACACATCATCTTACTGGTAGCTTTATTTCCCTGGGCAGCAAAGGAGAGTTTGCTTGGAAGCAAGGGGAAGAGGGATAACTGACAGTTCTTCATGAGTTTGGCCGGGGGGTGGACTCCTCCACAGTTTGGGACGATGGGGGAAGAGGGGTGCATACAGGACACGTGGCCTGACTTGAATCTAATTTTATCTTCTAATTTTATCCAGTCCCTGTCTCAGAGGTAGCTAGAAGTCCACCTTGCAGGAAGACAGGAATTGTTCTGATCTAACAGTTGCAGTCAGGCAAAGGAGCAGTCCTTCCTCCACCACTCCTGCCTGTGCAGCCCTGCCTTTCTCTTGGTTTGCCATTTGTCTGACCTCTCGAGGAGTAGATTCATCTTACTAACCCAGCAGTGAGGTGGAAAAAAAAGCAAAAAAACCCCAACCCCTCCCTCTCTCTCTCCCTCTCCTTTTGCTGGGCTAGCTTTCTGCAAAGTTCCCAAGCTGAAGTGACTTCTCCTGGGTCAGGTGAGCTCCAGAGCCAGCACAAGGGATGGGGAGGGACCATGTAGTCCTAATAAGGCAAGAGAGAGACGCTGCTGCTGGTGATTGCAGTGAGCTGTCAGACAAGAGGAGATGACCCAATCTGACCCCAGCCAGTAGCTGCTGCCATTGAAGACTGATTATTTTTGAAGGCGAAGTTGAACTAAACTTGCTGCAAAATGAGGTCTGATTCAGAAACCTTTTTTGTATCTACTTCTTTGTGATGACATTAAAAAGAGAAACGGGAGTTTTCACCACTGTGATGTTTGTAGTGGTTTGATTTCTTTTTAAACAGACTCCTTAAAGGGCAAGTTGTTTTTAAGTGTTTGCATTGGTCAAAGAATAAAGCTGAGTGGCTTCAATTGTTAAAAATACTTTGGGAATCTTTCAGACACTTCAGGTGGCTTTGTAACTCTCTCTCTTCTCTTCTTCCGCTGGCATTATCTTCTGCATCTTGAACTTTGCTTTGCTAGTTAGATTCAGGTTGTCTGCTGAGGAAAGAAAACACATTTTGGTTTGCTTGAGTATATTAGTTGTGTTGTAAGAGAGACTCTGAAATAAGGACAGCTGTTCTTGATGTCTGTTGAAAAACTATTGAAGAGCAGCGAGTGTGACCAATTACATTTCATCCACACACCAAAGCCACTTCATTAGTGATTGGTTTGAGCTAGCAGGCCTTCTCTGTCTTGCCCAACTGTTCTTCCCCCTCCCATTGCCTACTTTCTTGTGAAATCATAGCAAAAAAGGAGCCAGCAATCACTTGCAAGCTTAGGTTGAGTAGATCTAATGAACAGGTGTATGACACCAGTCATGTCTCTCATAGCAGTTACCTTCTGTAATTGCATAGTTCACATTTTCTATCACCTGCTCAGGATGTGTAAGGTAGTGAACTCTCCCTGCTGATTCTTTGTGGTTTTATGGAAAGCAGCCTTTTCCAAGGACTCCTGCATTATATTGTTGGGTTGATTATCGGTATGGACGGGTAGTTTCCTTCAGATTCTTTTAGGTATTATTGTGGTTTTTATTTATGCAAACTTAATATTGTGTCCTTCTTTTCCTTAAAGTTTACTTCTTTTTATGTTTATGTGAGATACTGCAATGGAACTGTGTAGCTTTTTTTTTTTTTACAGATATCCGTGCGTGTCCTTAAGGAGATTGCCTCAGTAATTTAATAATAGGCGTGCAAGAATATGTAACCACTGATGAAAACTGTCCAAAAAAATTCCCTCTGCAGTTCTGTTCTGGCTCTTTTTCTCCACTCCTCCTTCAGTATGATGCTTTTACTATAACACCTTTAAAACCTGTGGGAGATGGTAAAAAGGTTCTTTCTCAGGTGAATCCTCAAGCCAAACCACTCTTCATATTGCTTATATAGCGTGAATTTGCTAGAAAGCCAAGTCATGACTGTGAGACCTGGGGTGCTAAAGGTAGTGGGAATGTGGAGAAGAAAACTTGGTGCTTTACTTTGGGAGTATACAGACAGTATAGACTTTACAACTGACATGGTGAATCTTGTCCTCCCAGGAGCTGCTCAGCCTTAAATAATTTTAGATGATAATGATGTAAGTAACTCTTTGTGTCTGGGACAAGACAAAATTTGTCCATTCATCAGTGATGGGCCTGGCTTGTCAAGTAGGTAAATTTACCCATTTTATTCACTGCACCTTTGTGTAAAGCAATTGGTTTTTTAAATCTATTGGCACTAATGTATTATCCTTCATGCACTTGTACTCACAGAGGAGTACAATATCCTGAGCTACATCTTATTTGGTTTATTTTTATCTTGTGTATTGTCTCAAGGCTCCTCAGAGCTACCCCAGGCATCTACTAAACAGGTGTGGCTCCAGTTACAAACTGCTGTAACTCAGAGACTGATCATCCTTTTCTGTGTGGAAAGTTCTGTCGTGATGCTCACCTCCAAAAAAACCTATGAGGAAAATACAGTAATTAAAGGCCTTCTAATTATATATTGCTTTAGGCAACATTAATATACATTATATATATATAAAAGAGAGACAAGAGACCTTGACTTATTTTTCTTTGTCTGCTGCCACCTGTTCCTGATTGTTTATCTAGTTTCTCTTTATTCCATCTGGTTATCTAACAGAAAGTCCTTAATACGATCTTAATTTGCCTTGACTGAAGGTTTTTGTTTATATATTGCCCAAAATAGCTATGGCTGCTAACTGAGAGAAGATCTGAATGGAGAGGAAAAATACAATTCACAGGTTACTACTTAGTGCTGCTCCTCAGTGCTGATTTGGTATCCATAGTCCTCGTTACCCTTTCCCCTCTTAGATCTGCATTTTGTGGACACTTCTGCAGAGGTGCACAGGTGTTATTCTAATCTTAGTCAAGGCTGTATGCCAGGCAGAACATGTACATTAGCTTTTCAATATGTCTGTGGCAACACATGTTGAAGTTATTGAAGGTTGTCAAATACAGGACAGTTTTCTTCTTCGGAAACCTAGTGTGCTGTAATGTGACTGATAAAAGGGACTGCTGTCATTTCTGGTTGATTTGTCCCCCCAAAAAATGGCAGGTGTCTGTTTTACTAGTTGACTTCCCCTTGATTTCAAGGGGAGAAGACAGCAATATAAGGATCTCCTGACCCCACTGATGTTCTCACAAGTCTAACTTCTGCTGGCAGCTATGAGTAGCATCTCCTCTGTCCCTCCTGGCTTTGAAAGTTTTTGGATTCATTTGTGGGGAAAAAAAAAGGCCCTTTAGGAGTAGAGTCTCTGTTGCTGTCATGAGAAAGGGGCAGGAGCACAGTTCCTAAAAATATAGGGGAGTTTTGTCAAGACTTACATATTTAGAGTGAAGGGACTTGCAGCATCAGGGCCTGGTACAGATGGTTCAGGGGCTACACCAAGACATGAGGGGAAAGCAGCTCTTATGTATGTGAACAACTAAGGTACACTTCAGTAGTATTTAGCTGTAAACCTTTACATTCTTATCCCATTAGTACTGAGGATGGTAGGGAACATGACCTTGCCCTTAAACAGTGTTTAAAGGTTACCACAGGCATAGATAGGATTGGATAGACACAGGTCTGACTCCATATAAGAACTAATCATCAAAAAGTGCTGGCAGTAGGGATTTAAGCCTCTGTACCTTGCAAAAGGTTTATCTGTTAAAACAAAAGGAATTTCAGATTAAAAGCAGCTGTGTTTGGACATTCAAAACAGTAATGAGAGGAGATGAGAAGGCTCAAAGAAAAGAATATAGAAACAACGTAAAAAAGGCAAATCTGATGCTGAGAAAAATTGCATTAGCATAAAGCAATTATGGGGATGGCTGACTGAGCGGATAGTAAAAAAAAAAAACCAACCAAACCTTGGTTTAGCCCTGGCTGTGTGTTCAGAGAAGCTGTTCATAGCAAAGAGGGGAGGACTATTTCAGCTGCATGTGTTGACAACAGTCAAATCTCCTAACTCAGATGAGATTTCAGGAGGTTGCATAGACTTGGAGGTTTTGGGGGTCTAAAATGCAAGAATGAATGAGGCTTTATCCAAGGAAATTTGCAATCATGTCTGCTTCTCTGGAGTAAATGAGGTTAATGTTGTGCAACTAATCCAGCATTTGTAAAGCAATCCTGATGTGTAATTGAGAATTGGACCTCACTGCACGTCTTCGGTTGTTTGGGCTTTTTTAATAAATGCTAACTCGATAAAATAAATATATTACCTTAAATGGCTTCCAGTTAATTTGCTTTGTTTGAAAAAGAATGTAGTTACATTAAAAAAAAATCTCTCCTTGTCTGTGTTTATGCATCTGGTGTTTAAAAACAATGCCAAAGTAGTTTATTAATTATGTTGCTCAAAATGTTGTAAGATGAGTACATTGCTAGTTCAGAGCAAATGTTAATTATGTTTCAGGTTTTCCAGCGATGAAGATATAAAAAGTTTGATTTAGCTTTTTATAATCTCAGTATTTGCTTCCAGAATTGCTGGTTAGTTAATCATTCATATTTCTGTGCTAAATATGAGAATGCTTGGCTTATAAAATGATTCAGTCATGTAAGAGCTTTAACTGCAGTGAACGACAAATTCAGAAGCTTGTTATGTCAGAAAGGAGGAGGAGGAACTTCTGTTTAGGTCTTGCCTTCACAGGGAAAGGAAACACTGATAGTATCTGTATAATCTTGCACTGATGAGCATCACATTGCTTTGAAAAGATTCATATTTGAGATCTGATGACTAAGTGGTGGTGGGCACAGCTGCTTTAGAATCAGAGATAAAGGAAAGAAGGAAAACAAATCCAGAACTGCCATGTGAAAACCTTGCTGACATGTAATGCTGTCAGAACATTTATAAAGAGCAGAAACCCTATTCAGTGTCAATCAGGTACGTGCTATATTGAATGAATTATTTATTATTTTCAATGTTGCCAAAGCTCTGCAATTTCTAGCTTCTGGATTTATGAACAATATAAGTGAAAAGGGATAGTTAAATTATCGAGAGGTTTTGTTTTGCTTCCAGTGCACATTTGTTCTTAAGGTCTAACAGTGTATGCAGATTAAATGATCTTTCAACAGGTTTGTGTTTTAGAAGTTCTTTGAGGATTCAGAGAAAATTGCTGTATTTTAGGACTTTGGTTTAAGAATCTGATTAGAATATGATTGCTGCACTAAAAGCAGAAAGTATTTCTGAACATACATTAGGGATTTGGTTTTTTTAAGGTTTTTGGAAAACTGCACAAATATGCTAATAAAAGGTAAAAGCCACTTCTTGGCATTATAGTATTTTTTAGGACCTGATCCAAAGCAAAGCAGAGTTATTGGAAGTTTCCTCATTGACTTGACTGAACTTTGGATTAGGGTTCTCAAAGTCCAGGTCTCACAGAGATAAATGTTTCAGGTTTTGTTCTTACGGTTATTGTGTCTACATAAGTAGTTTTCCCATATTGAAGTAGTTGGTGATAGAGGTTTACATTCTTTTAGTGAGAACTTCAGTTTTGAAAAGGGTCTTCCTAATTAGACAAGAAGATACACTCCTGTTTCTTAACTTTGTTTTAGCAATGCTAAACGGTATGTGTAACAGTAACTAAACATTGGACAGAACACATGTAAAGTTTCATCAAACCCATCAGAACCTCTGCCTGAACACTAGTAAAGACTTCTGGCTAGCAATGACAAGAATGATCTGGTCTTTTTATCTTGCAGGTTTTATAAATGAGGTTTTATTAGAGAAAATTAATTTCAGTCTGGAGAGAGGATGGGATAAAAAGCAAATTATGCAATTTAGTCTCTGGAATGACTGGTAAATGTGCTATTTCTTTTTTGGAAAGGGTTCAGCCTCATATGGAGAATGATGCACAGTTAAGATTTATGTGCAGAGAAAGTTTTGATATGGTTTATGAGTTGCATGCGAAACTACTTTTGAACATAAAGTCATCTAGCATTTAATTCTGATGTGCTGACTATTACCAGCAATCTGTTTCCTCATCCGTATCCTTGAAATTCCTTGCTCATCTCTTGTCCCCCCAAGAGGGAGAGAAATCGAAGACCAAAGAATGGTGCGTTTACTGAAGCAACAAATACATTTTGTATTTCTAATTCAAAGCTCTAGAACTTTTATTTTCTATTTCAGAACTTTATCAAAATTGCTCTTTACGTTTGTGAACAAAGGTTAAACATAGAATGACCCCTCTGTTGCACTCCTCCTTTTTTCTTTCCTTTTTAAAAACTGTCCTATGTCTTTTAAAATAAGATGTAACTTACATTTTGCAGACACAGTGGCTAACACAGTATTAGAGGAAGACAACTGTAGTGTGTCCATTCTCGGACTGGTAACTCTGTGTGTGTATGAACAGTTCAGCTTCCTTGGACTTTCAAAGGAGAGAAGAAAAAAAACCACAATAAAAACCTTAGACCTGAAGGGGTGGACTAAATCTGAGATTTCTTTACAGCTGTTCTCTTTAAGTGCTGTAAATTATGTGAATCAGTTAATGGAGCTTCAAGTATTTCTGGAGAAAGAAGAATCACAAAAAATATTTTATATCCCAGTGATTTTTTTGTTGTTGTTGGAAACCTGATAAACTGAAAATATCACAGGGAGAAAATACCCATAGTTTTAGAGATTATCTTAAAACATTGTAATTGCAGGATTACCTTCAATAAGTCAGCCACTGTGAGTTTCTATGATGATATTCTGATAAAGAATGGATTAAAAATGTTTTAAATAAAACCACTATGAAGCCATGTTAGTTTATGACCTCTTTAAATGCAGTTAGGTTTAGCTCTGGTTGTTGAATATTGACTTAAAGGTGCAAGTGGAAAGGAACTTACAGTGAAAAGAGATGGTGATCCAGGCAGGAGGCTGAATAGATTTTATATCCACTATGTTATTGTGTTCTTCTTCAGTTATCTGCAACATGCTTTTGCTAGCAGAAAGAAATATTCTTATAGAACAGTTTGCTGGTCCATTCCTCCAGAGACAGGAAATATGAAGCTCAGAGAACAGAAATCCCAGAATAATTTATCAGATTTCTTTTTTAATAAGACTACAAGAACATTCAAGTTTTGTCTTAATTTATTAGACAAATGTCCACCTCTGTGAATCGACAACAAAATTCTGACTCAGTTGAAACAGGATTTTACTCACAGTAAAAGGCAGGTTTTCATATCCAGGTTCATGATGAGACAAATCTAGAAGAGCTTTTCTTTAAGGGACTAAAATGTATACACAAACTTTTGTTACCTCTGGCTGATCTGGGATTTCATGCAGTATTATAACAGTGTTTCATAGGTTGAAATGCAAGAATAAACAATACCATAGTTTCTGTGTTATTTCAGTGAATTAGTGATGATGACAGGAAAGTTACAGCATAATTACTAATTTGGCAGGCAGTTGTAAGTCTGTTAAGTCATCAAAATTGAGTATCAAATAACTACATTGCAAAACCTTTTTTTTTAAAGAAGAATAAAATTCCAGGGGCAAAACTATTTAGTCTTGAATTTTCTGTTAACGCATATTCCTGCATAGATTCCATTTCTATCCAATTATAGAATAGATGGTTCATTCAAGTTTTATGACTGAAAATACGAAAGTTTTTGTGCAGTAAAAGGGAAGACAACTATGTGTTAGGTAAGAGAGCCACGTATTTATGAAGTGTGTTGTTTGGATGCTGAGTAGAGCAAGAAGCAAACTGGACACTCCTTGCTGTCATGGTCACACACATGAGACAAGACTCTCAGTGACTCCCAAAGCACAGCTCAATGCCACAGCTTTAGTGGCTGCCTGAGTGGCAGTGATGGAAAAGGCACCTTGCATGTGGCCTGTTTTTCACGGACAGACACAATGGCCTGTCTTGAAAACACTGCTGATAAGTGCTGTCAGTTGAAGAGGTTTGGGGCTCGTTGCTTAATAAGACCACTAGTGAAGCGGCCTCTTTCACTACCTAAATTAATACTGCAGCATAAATAATTTTAATAGTAAAGAGGCTGCCTGGAAAAAATGCAGTAAATAAGATTATTTTATTTAGAGAGCGGGAAAAGGGACACAGCACATCGGTCTGGCAGGAAAAAGACTGGTGCTTTTTCTCCATTCTTCAGGTCATCTAGATTGGAAAAAAATTATTCCCTGACAGCATGTTTGCAAGACAGCTATGGTTATCATCATTGCGTCTCAGCCTCATAAAGCAAGAGGTCATTTGAGGAGCCTGAGGCAGGCCATGCTCAAGGGAACAACCAATGTATCATGTTCTTCTTAGCCAGGAAAAATTAAATCCTGCATTCACTGACATGGATGCCAAACAGAAACTCCCGCCCTGTGTTTTGGAGCTATGGCAGGTCAGATACTCAGGTGGCATAGCATGTGCTGTAGAAATAAATTAATTCATGTCCTTTGGCGATATGTCCCATTTGTCTAGCCACCTACCTAATCTTGTTGCCTATAGATTGCCAAGGGGCCTAGGTTTTAAGGGCAGTTATGACCTTCCTCTATTGTCCATTGGCCCAAGGGCTCTTAATCTCATTACAGGTTTTCATGGCTAGTGATGGATACCTGCTGCCAGGGAAAATCTCTCATCTTTGCTTTCCTCAGAAAGCCAGACAGACAATCTCCCTCCCTGAGAGAAAAGGAAATTTCAATTCCTGGTATATCCTTATTGCCTGATTTAGTTGTTTTTCTTCACATATTGACTTTTCCCCCCTCCCTTTTCTCTCTTAAATTTCTGTCTGTCATGAGTGCATTGCTGCTGGCAGTGCTCTCCGTGTGCCTGCTGTGCATCCTCACAGACTTGCTGTGGGAATAGGGAATAAATGCAATGGTATTTTCAGACCCCAATTTATTTATTTCTAATACAGGAATTGTTGTAAGACAGAAAGAACTTGACTTGAGTCAAAGAATCCCAGCCCCTGTGCCAACTCATGTCTATACTATTCCAATAACTAAAAGACAGTTATTCAGTAATCTTTCAAGCTGTGTGAAAGTCCTACTGGGAAAAATGAGGCTATTTATCCATACATATTTGCTGGATTTGATGCCAGATGATTAAGTGTGACACTGTTCCTCAGCAGAGTCATACAAATTAAAGATGTCCTTCAATACAGGCTTTTTTTCATGACTAGAAATTAATGGGGTGGAGGAAGGCTCCTATGCGCTCGTTCTAGGGCACTGCCACTAAGGGAGAAATGGTGGTTGAAGGAATTAATTCTTCCCAGATCCAAGGAGCCAGTGTACTCCCTGCTGTTGGCAATGAGCTATGTTCTGATCATCAAACCAAGAAGTAACTTCTCAGATTTAACTTCTTAAGAATTAGTTCAATTAATTAGCATGTGCTGAGAGACCCAAGAGTGCTGGAGATTCTGGATACAGATGTACATCCCAGTCCCATGAAAATCTGAGTCCCGATTTAGGCCAGGCTGTACCACTCCCCTCTGCCCTTTCTTGCATCTGAGGGAGATGCTTTTTTTTAATGATAAAGTTCTTATTGAACAAAGGTAATATTCTGCCTACTGACTTCTACCATGACACTGCTGTGGATTGAAATGTGATTATAAAATATTCTGATAGATCCTTGTAATTTCTACTAGTGTGATAGTTTTAACAGATGTTTCTTTTCTAATAGAACATGGTCGCATTTTCATACCGAAAATCAAATATTCTTTTTGATGGAATATATATTAATTGTCCATGCTGTACATTGAAGTAATGACATGGAGAGTAAAGGAGCTGCAGTCTCTTAGTTTTTGTTTGTATTCTTGAGCAGGACAATGGTTTTCCATGTCTGGTCTCTGGATCCTTAAGTCTATGAAATGTACGGAAGAAATGCAAATCATAGAAAGCTTAAATCCATTTTGAGGTCTCATAACATTTTAATGGTCGTAGAATCATAGAATCATAGAATGTTAGGGGTTGAAGGGACCTCTGGAGATCGAGTCCAACCCCCCTGCTAGAGCAGGGCCATAGAATCTAGGGCAGGTTACACAGGAATGCATCCTTCTACAAATTGAAAGGCTAAAAATTACTGTAGTCAATCTTAACTCTATTTGAATTGAGATCTGAAAATCTTTTCCAATTGTCTGTGTACCTTCTAGTTAATAAATCCTGTTGCAGTGTATGCAAGCCAGCTGTTTTCATGTACCATGCAGTCTTAAATGTTAGTTGTCTTTGGACCAGACCTACAGCTCTTACCTTCTTGAACAAAGTTGACAAGGTGCCCAGTGTCCAGGGTAATTAGTGACCCTTCGATATGCTTCAGTCTTTCTGGCACAGGTAAAATGGAATTTCCTCTGTGCTGAATGCCTCCAGAAGTGGATGAACATAGTCACAAAAATATTCTGGTGGGAAGGGACATCTGGAAAGCAACTAATGCAGCATCTTGCTTAAAGTGAGGTCAGGTTGCTCAAGGCCTTTTTCAGACAAGTTTTTCTTATATCACCAAAGATATAGATTTCACAGCCTTTCTGGATATCCTGTTCCTGTATTTAATTCTCACTGTGGAGAATTTTTTCAGATGTCCAAGTGGAATTTGCCTTGCACTGACTTGTGACTGTAATCTCTTTTTCTGAAAGTTCTGGCTTTGTCTTTGTAACTCTACTTTAAGGAGTAGAAGACTGCAGTTAGACCCTCTATAGTCTTGTGTTCCCCTGGAACACACTCCGTTCCCTTGTTGCCTCTGTCTATGTCATATGCATTGGGCCCTGAAATATATTTGTGAATGTTTAGAATAATCAAGTTATCATTGTCCTGAGTAACACACATGCTAAGACAGGCCAAAGAGAGTGCTTGTTTTGCTGAAGTGTTTCAAAGTATTCTTGCCTGTGTGCCTTTAATCTGCAACGTTTTCTTCAGAGAAGGTCTTGATCTCATTGAGTACAGGCTATTAATTTTGCAGGAATGAGTACAACATCTGAGGTCTGCAGAGATAGCTTTATTTTCATTTTGCTTCCCTGTCTGTCCTCTGCTTGCTGCATCTAGTCCTCTCAAGTAATAATAAACTTGTTTACTTGCATGCCTTCTGTTGGCAGTATCTGGCACTGCTGCGTTTAATGAGTAATAAGTTTTTCACAAAACTTGAAGCACCAGTGCCATTCTATGCATCAGGAATGACTTTGCTGAACATTTTTTGAGAAATTGATTCAGTTCATTGTTGTGTTGAGTTGTGTAAAGTTTAACTTGGCAGAATATTAATAGATTGCTTTGCCAGATGACTGAGGGGCTTGGGCTGTGGGGTAGTGGAACGCATGCTTGCTGAATCACCTCCATTAAAATGAAAGGAAGGATGATTGCACTTTAAGCCTAGCAGAGAAAAAGGTCCTCTTAATTTTCCACTGCAAAAAAGTCTTTGCTCAAAATATATGACCTGCTTATAAGATTCCAATCATGTTGTAGTATATGTTAACGGAATGGTGCCGGAGACTGTCCATCCCTCTATTGCTTTTTGCAGACGTTTGCGTTTCTGGGAAAAGCTATTGTATTACTTTTCCAAGCAGGCTCTAAAACATGGCATGTTTTGCCTCTCTACCTATCTTTTCCCCTGTCCAAAAGTAAAAAAAAATATTAAATTATTTATTTCATACAACACTTTAAAAAAGATACTTGGGATAATGTGCAATAACTGGCTTTTAAGTTTGTTCAAATAGGTCAGATGGCTTAATTATTTACCCATGTATCTGTTTGACTATGACATCTGAACCAGTTCTTGTGCCTGATCTGGTGTCTTGCGTGGTGACCCTCAAGATATGGTGAGCGCAATATGTAGAGCTGTTTAAAGACTATAAACCTTTTTTTTTTTTTTTTTTTTTGAAGAACATTGGTAGCATCACATTTTTGTTCCTACATCCTCATGGATAGCAGTGTCATCCTCTGGGTACTGGAGCCAATGGAACTATTTTATGCCAGGTGTGAGCCCTGCCCTTAGTGACTTAGGTTTGTGAGTGGTAAGTGTACTTAAGGAATCAGACAAAATGGCTATTTACTTAATAATGGCATTTCAGTTGCTGAGTATCTTGCTAAGGTACACTGACTTAGGTGGACTGAAACATTTGCGGTCTCCCAGAAGACTGTAGTATAAAAAAATAATAAATAACTGGTTTGTTTCTGTGTCTGGTACAGATCTAGTGGAGTGCTGATAAATTAGATCTAAATAATGTACTTTGAATCTTGCTTTTTAAATCTTTCTTCAGAGAAGGAGGAGGTGTTGGGATGGGAGTTCACTTAATGTGGGAGTTAATTTCTGTTTAATGAATGCTGCTTAAAATATAAGGGCATTATACCAGGATGGAACAAATTTACTAGCCTGTTGCACTGCTTACTGTAATCCTAGGCTTAAATGTGGTCATGCTTCCTTCTGAGGTGTTGGTGTTAGTGGAGTTTTTCTCTAGCCTTAAATATTAAGATCTGGTTCCCTGAATTTGCAGTCCTCCTTTAACTTCTCAGTCCAGCAGCCAGCTCTCAGGACTTTCTGAGCAATACTGGATACTTTCAGCAGCTTGACTTTATTTGTAAGGCTCTGGGCTTCCCGTTCTAAATTCTCTAGGTATAAGGAAATGTGAACAACATGACCCAAGTAAATTATCTTAAGCCAACACTTATTTTTTCACTACACTGAAGTCATGGTCTGCTGAAGACCATGAGTGCAGTTTTCTTTAACCTCTAGGAATCCAGAGTTCCTTCTCTTGTAAATAAGTCCTGAGCAGCCTGGTTTTGAGGAAGGCTGTACTGACTTCCCATACTTGCGTGCACTCCTCTAAAACAAACTTCACTCTTGCTTCTCTTAACTTCTGCGTACGTTTCTAAATACTGTGAGTTGCCCTTTGGAGAGAGTATGTCCTGCTGCTAAATAGGCAGTTATCCCACGTACCACTCTGCTGGATTACCTCTCCAGAAAAACATGGTTCAAAGCTCAACTGATTTCACTTCATGAAGTTGTGTAGTACCAGCTCTGTTCTCTCTGCTTCTACAGCATATAGGCATGTATTTTCCAAATGTCTAAGGGCAACACACAACGAGTTGCCTGCTGCAAAAACGACCAAAGTATCATACCAGCATGTCTCTAGCTGATTAGAACTGAGATGATGTTGTAAAGCCTTTCAGGTCCTTCTCTCAGAAGGGTTTGGGTTTAGTGCCCTTTGCAGGGAAGCAGAGGGAAGCAGTCAGCTCTTGCTGGACATTCCAGATGCTCCTGTAGAGTGCCCACACGCTCTTGAATACGTGCAGCCTCTGAGATTGCAAGTAGTATACAGCTTTACCTACACAGAAGCTTAGTTCCAGTACAGAGATTTCTTAGTTCCATCATTTGCTGCTTAAAAATTATTTGGGCTACCCACCATATAATCTAGGAGTGAAAATGCCTTTGAGATTCTCAGTGCTTTTTGCTGTGAAAATTGAATGATGCTTGGTTTCTCTTAGAGGAGACTGTGAAGGATCTGGCTGGGGCAAATGAAGCATGTAGATTGTGTGAGGGGCGAGGTCAGATTCTCCTGCTTTGGCTGCATCTGAGTTCCAGTGCAACAACTGCTGGACATAAACAGCTGCTGAGATATCTCATTTTCCTGTTTCCCACAAAGGAAAAAACAGCAGCTGGGACTGAAGTGCCTGAGATTATTTAAATGAGTTCCTGGATATTTCTACAGATATCTTCAGTTTCGTCAACAGAGTGCAAAGTGAGAAGGAAGGACTGACCCTAAGCTACCCATTTTATTAAAAAATACTATTTCTTACCTTCTTTGTTAATGCTTTTACCCTCAGTCCTGGCCTTAAAGGAGAAAAATGTGTCAATGCCCCAAGATGGCATACTAGAAATTTTTGGGACAGTGAGGTTGCTGATACTTCGGCAAACCTGTGTTTGAATCTTCTTCATCTTGCCTTATGCTTACATGAGGTGAAAAAAGGTAAGAATATTTAGCATCAATACTTTGCCACTTCTGGAATAGCAAAGTTTTGGGTGACTTTTTAATTATCCTGTGATTTTTCATGTCAAGATCTTATTACCATCTTTGAAAGTACACTACAATGTCAGTTTGAGGGGCTTGAGATTGCTATTTTGGAAACAGAATTGGTTTAGATTGCAAGCTATGAAAGAGCTGTATGTCTGTCTTCAAAGCTGGAATGAATTGCAGATGAAACCCATAGTGAAAAAGAAAGACTTTTAAATGCTACTGTAAATGTAGCATCCAGCACAGGGCTTATGTCTTAGGAGGATGGGTTTAGTGGGCTTTTTTTTTTCTTTTCAAAAATCTTTCTCGCTTAACTAACTTGGATATTAGTTAATCTGGCAAAGAGCATCTACCGTGGGCAAATTGAGGTCTCTGTTTTGATAGTTGATTGAGGTGGGAGGAAGAATGGAGAGTAGTTGGGATGGAGATGGAGAGTGGCAGGAAATTATTATGAAATTGCTCGAGTTCTTTGTTGTCAGCTTTGTGGCTTCTACTTTTATAATGGCTCTATTCAGATGTTCCATATCCAGGGACCTCTCAGTGATGAAGTTGCATTTCTTACTGGCATCCATTACGTGTCTTTCTCCTCTGTGGAGAGGGTTGCGCGGTGGAGCTCTGGTTTTGGAAGGTAAAGGAGGCGGGGGGAGTTGTTTTCAAAATATCTGTTGTTGCCTGTTTGTGTTGATAAAAGGAAGGCTGAAGTAGTGCACCTATAGTGGGAGCAGGAGTTGGTGAGTTTTTATAGGGAGAACTGATTTCTTGGGGCACACACCCCATGGCTGTGGACTGTAGGGTGTATTTGCCTCTGACATAGAGCAGTGTTACCCTGGTTGTAAGGAGTTACTTTTGTCAAGATCCAAGTTGTTTCAGACTTCAAGTGGGGTTTCTTGTTGTTGTTACTATTTTTTAAGGGAGTCTGAACTCAATGTGCATCTTAGCCTTTATTTTTAAGGAAGTTCTAGAAAGCTTTCTTTTTTTCTTAAATGTAGTAAATTTGTACATTGACTGCCTAAGTACATTTGGTATGTGATCTAACAGGATATTTTTACCTTTTCTGTTTACTGATTTGTCTTTGTAGAAAGGACTTAATACAGAACTTTCTTACTTTTTAATGCTTTTCTTTTTTTATATACCTTACCATCTTAGGATGAATATTTAAACAACAATCTTCAGTCTTGCTTCAAAATGTCCCTGTGTACGTCTTCTCACAAGGACTTTTCTCAGCTGCTGCCACTTCAGGATATTGGATGCAGTAAAACAGAAATTAAAAACTCACCCGCAGGTCTCATCTCTCCAGTTCCCTACAGCTGTAATCAGTCCACATTGCCAGCAGAACACAGTCCAGTCTATGTTCCCTCATCGTACATGGAAAACAGACATGAATATTCTGCGATGGCATTCTGCAGTCCTGCTGTGATGAATTACAGCATTACCAGCAATTTTGGTGATTCAGAGAGTGCATCTGTGAGGCAGACATCAAGCCCCAGTGCATTATGGTCTCCTCCTGGCCATCTCTCTCCTCTGACATTGCACTGTCAGTCATCGCTTCTCTATGCAGAGCAGCCAAAGAGTCCGTGGTGTGAAGCAAGACCGATGGAGACAGTGTTACCTATGACCAGGTCAGTACTACTCATTCCTTTAAAACCTTGCTGGAAACTGTTTACAATTTCTGTAGTTCTTTGAAGTCTTTTTCCTTTTACATTTTAAAACTAGGTGTTGGTATCCCTGAAAAACAAATCGAACTCAAAAGACCTCCACTAAACACCAAATCAGTACTGGGGTGGTTTTTTTGTTGGTTTTTTTCTTTTTATGTAACTTCTGAAATAGATTTTCTTTTTCAGTAGCTTGTTAGAGAACTACACACCAACACAAAGCACTACAAATGCCTCCAACGTGGGAGCTGTTTACTGGATAAACAAAAGTTCAGGACTGCTAGGTACTACTTTGTCTAATAAAAACGAATTTTGCTCTGGCAAATTACATCCTTTAAGTCAAAGAAGTAAAGATTCATTGTTTTTTTTCCTTTTCATGCAACATTGTTTGAATTCCATTTTATCTGGATTTCTTTTTTCTTACTGCATCTCACAGCTGTAAAAGCTTTTCATGAACTTAGAATTCAAGGGAAATTTTTTGTTTGTTTGTTTTAGTACTAACAGTCATACAGCAGCATGTTCAAAAGGATGCTGCTGCTGAAGAGTCTGACGTTGTTTCTTGTTGCTGCTCTCAGCTGACTTCATGAAGGTGTTGTGAGCAGCAGATTCACAGGCTCATTTTTTCAGTTGTAAAGAAACTCTTATTTGCAAAAACCTGTTCCCATTCTGCACATCTACACATATTTCAAACCGTAAGAAGTGTGTAGATCATCAGCTGATTAAATTACTCCATTCATGGGCACAACAGCTGTTGGATGGTGAAAAGCTCTGGGTGTTGCAGGTGTCGTTCCTGTTTTAGCAGCTGTTTATTCATGGGGCTCCTTATTTAACTTTGGCAGTCATTGTCAGTATGAAAAATAGTGTGTCCTGGCAACAGATTTAGTTCAATTGTTAATAAAGGATTTGTGATATTTTTGAGACTACTCATGTTCCGTCTGCAAGGGGTGGGCCTTACGTTGACTGCACAGGGCTGAGGCATGAGATCTACATCTACTTCAGACTTGTAGGCTGCACACATCTTCAGCCCGGCCACCTGACTAGTCTCTATTTGGAGTCAGCAGAGAGTAGCAGGCAGTTCTGGAGTGCAAATCTACTTTAAGTGTAGGTATGTGGATTGGGACAGGCTGTTTGGGTAGCACTTTATGGAAGAATTCCCCAAGCAGATCTAATGTGAATAGGGCTAACATCCAAACTCTGCCCTCTTTTTTTTAATTAATATTCCAAAACTTCGACAGCCCTGGGAAGATGCTGTAGGTTAGTGTTTGAAGCTGTCCAGATGATGGGATGGCAGCTGGAATAACCCAAGAGCACTCAATGTGATGCTCTACAGTGTGCTCTCTACACAGGCAGAAGGGAAGTCAAACCCACCACCCTGGAGTTTAAGTAAATAAGTCTTCTGCCATTTGTCTAGATTCATATTGACTATTGCTCTTGTAGCTGATGATGACCTATCTTTAAAAGGAAAAAATATATCTGAAGTCTAAAATGATGGATGGTCTTTATTGTTCAGCAGCAAGTAACTACTGTGTTGCTTGTTAGCTGGACCTTCTCAGTGGTTCGTCTCAGTAGATGCATTGTAATCCCTACTTTGTGTATTGATGTTGTAAAACAGAAGAAAAAAAAATTGATATGGAAACACAAAAAGCAAGAGCTGTAATTCCCTCATTGTGGCTATCTGTCCTGAAATAAGGCTGCAAAGAAAAATAAGCTCCATGTTTCTTTTTGCTTTATCCTTTGGTGAGGTCTCAAATTAATGTCATGAGCGTTATATGTATTGCCATGGGAACAATGACTGTGACACTACAGATCTGTAGATTATATCCTGAAGGAAAAGTTATTGGGATTGAAACTTAAAGTAATAGCTCTGGGGGAAGTGAGGGACTTAATGCCATAAAGTGTAAATAATTTTAACCAGTGCTGTAGTTTGAGAAAAGGGATTTTGTTTGAAGGATGACTAAGAAAGCATTACTATGTATTTAGGCCTGTTACACCATTTATTTTACCTTTTAAAATAAAGCAAGAGTCTCACTATAAGAAGAGTGTAAGTTTCCATTAACATTAGCTAAACTAATGTGGTCCACTTTGACAAAGCTGTTGACTATGTAATTTGTATCTCCTTGTTGATCAGCTTAAAATAAGGAACTTGAATTCTCGGCATTACTTTTCCTCACAAATAGGTTTATTATATGAATACAGAAGAAATTTATTTAACTTTGTTAAATGCAAATGCTATGCAAGTGTAGTGTTACCTTGCACCAAGAGTTGAACAAAAATGAGTTGTATTCCATGTAAAACTAATGTGAATTTTGAGTTCCTTTTTTTTTGTACAAAATGGCATTAATTTGGTGATAAAGCTCCTCTATATTTATTTGCATTATAGGTCCTGTGCCTAGTGAAAACAATAGAAATAGTCTCATAAATTTTGGTGATGCAGGATCACTCAATTTATATTAAAATAACATGAAAAGGAATGTGACAGCGTAATTATATTTAAAAGTGCTCTGAAATTGATTTCTGTCTTCATCCCCTAAATAAAAGGATGTTAATTGCAGAAACAAAAGGTTTATTTCCAAAATGAACAGATATATTACTTTCTAAAAAGTATTAGGAAACTTTAATGAAGTTGCTACAGTGATGCTTCTGGAACTTAATTTGTTCTTCTTTTCTATTATTTTCCTTGTGCTTCTGTCTGATTGCAGGTAGATCATGAAAGTAAAGGGTTTTGGGTACATGGGCTAACAATGCTTGCTTTATTAGAAATTATTTAGTACCCTGGTCTTGTTCACTGAGCACTAATGTAATATTTATACATTGCTAAAACTCTGCTCTGAGCCATAATTATTTGCATTATTCTACACTTTTTTATTGTGCTTGTTCTGTGAAGCACTTAAACGTCTCTTTGAGGTTATGGGTTGGCATCTCCATTTTTTAATGGAATAATTACAGAGATTAAGAAAAAATGTCTCTTAATTCTGAGATATCTATGACATGATTTTTGGCATATTAATGTTTGGAGCGTAGCACAACTTGTGCTTTGGAGATACAAATATTGACAATTGTGTAGTGTTAACAATTCCCAAAGTCATAGTGGAGGAATTCTCTAGAAAATGAGGAAGATAAAAATTGAAAAGTACTCTTCAGCTGATTTTTGCCCATCATCTTGCACAAGTTCTCGGGGAGAAAGGATGAGCTTTCTTCATCCTACAGCTTTGCCTTATATGGGATTGAGTTATCTCCAGGCACTGAATGAGCCTGTGGCCTACGGGAGGGAAAAGTTATACGAAATGATAAAATCTGGACTATTAATTTTTGACTTAAAATGGATTTTTTTTCATTTTCTCAGTGTTTTTTTCACTGTTTCTTTTTATAATGTATAGTAGTTCAGGGTTAAAAAAAAACCTGTCAGAGAACAAATGCTATGAGCAAATCTTGCTACTTTCCAGGCCAAATCCTTGCCACTCCTCTTCATTTTTAATTAAAAAAGTAAATTTAGATTCAGGTTTTCCAGACATGGCATACATAGCTGTGGTAAAGCTAGAGGTAATTAAGAGACATGACAGATACCAAATAACCCAAATAGTCTTGCCAATTCCTTCTCTTTTAGGGTAATACTCTTGTCACTGTTAATGACTAGTAAGAAATCACTGACTTGTTACTTAAAAAAAACCAACTTAATTCTTTTTATGGAAACATAGTATCTCTATATAGAAACCACGATCATAAAATAGAGAGGACTATTAGGAGGTGGAAAGCAGTAAATCTGTCTCCATGTGGTTCTTTGGCAGCAGCCAGAGTCCATCCCCCATTTTCCTGCATCCTTTGGTGCAGGAGCTTTGCGGGCATCCAGCCAGCTACCACCAATTCTTCTGGAGGACCTGGCAGCTCATTCATCTGCTGAGCATGCTGGAGTGCACCAATCCCAACAGTGCTGGGAAGTGATCTCTGGCCACATGTGGGGCTACCCACCCTGGTTTACTCTTTGTGTGGATACGCTGCCTGATCGCGAGGTTCTCAGGGTAAGGGACCTATTCCTTAAAGCTCTCAATTATTTCCTAGTTTGTTGTCTTTAAAGACAGCAGTAACAAAATGATCGGGTTTGAACCTCCTGCTGCACTGCTGCAGCTATCGCAGATGAGCAGACTTGATGCCGGCAGGAGGAATTTGTTCCAGATTGTTGCTCCATGTGCAAGCTGTTTGCCAGAGTCTGCGGGAGGCACGCAGCTTGCGTATGTGCAGGGTCAGCCTCGCTAAACTTGTATGCAGGGAAAGACAAAGTGTTTTTTAAAACACTTGTTGTAACTGGCAGGTAAAAACCAGCACTCCTCAGTGAGATGTTACAGCATGTGCTTTCTTATTTTTCATCTGCAGCATCTTGGTGCTTTACTGAGGGCAATAAACATGGCTCTCTACAGCGTATCAAGCAGTCACTGAGATGCTCTCTAGCTGAATTTGATTCACTTCTGACTCACAGTTGGATCATGATTTGCAAGCAGAGCTTAAAAATATACCTCTTTGACTAATGTGAAACGCCAAATTACGGATGCTTGCGCCCAGACCGTGACATCTTCCAAATACCGGGAAACGAGAAGGAACAGCAATGCTTTTTCCTCCTTGCGTTAGCAGAATATTAGGCATGTGTGATACAGTCCTTTTATTCTAAGGTAGAGGTCCCCACACCGGTCTTCCCAGCATGGCGGAAGGGGAAATAACAATCCATTAATAGGGGTGGGGGTAATCAAAGACCAGGTGTGTTAAACATCTAAATACCCTTAAGCCTCGCAACATCTGAATGAATTAACATTTTTTTAAAAGCTTATGGTAACTTAGTTGGATGTAACAACTTAATTCTTCTGTTTTGGAAGTTGCTTAAAGAACCTCCTTTTTTCCTTTTCAAATTTTCTGCTAGGAAATTGGAGCACGTTCTCCTCAAATACTTATAAACTTGATGATTTTTAGTTGGCATGTGGGTGTGTTTGTCCTTACCTCCTGTCATGAAACCAGGTCGAGGTTTTGTACAAATGGTTCTAACTCAAACCAGGACATACCAGCACAAAGTCTACTTTTAATATGTTAGTTAAAGCCTTTTTGACAGCACTTTCAGCATGTATCCACTGTTCCGTTTAAACTTGCTCTTGTTGGTGAACAAGTTTCTTCTGCCCTGGCAACATACCCTCGTTCTTTAGAAGTCATAAACGGTGCTACCTGCTGTCTTACCCCAACCAATACTTCTTCTGTTTCCTAACCCTGCTGCAAGGTGGGATGAGGAAAATTCTACAGTTTCTAGCTTCTGGGCCAAAGTTTATACCTGTAAGTTGACTATTACAGCTTTCCTTTTGTCAAACAGCTGCTGCGAGTTTGCACATGACACTATGTTCTCTCTCTCTAGAAACTGTATTGACCATGAAGGTAAGACGTGCTAAAAGCAACAAGAAAAAGAGATCCAGAGAAAAAGCACACAATGCATGTGCTTCCTATACCTAAAAACCACTTTACTGATAATCTAAGTTCCTTTCCTCTTGCTGTTTGTTTACAGGATCTTGGTGTCAGGAATTGGCTGTTAGTTCATGTTTTTATCGTGTTCTAATTTTAATCCAGTCACTAAGAATAGTTCCAATAAGTTGGAACTATTTGCGGTGCTTCAGAAATCCATATATCTTACTAATTGATATGGAACTATATTTTTTTTTTAATGCATGAAAATATTTTATTAATTGTTTCTCCATTCTTCTTGTATTGAGACTTCCATTTATATAGCATTAGGGTGATCAACGTGGCTTGTCACCTTGAACAGAAGACTTTGTCTAACATTGTGAGGTGATTCACATCTCAAGATACTTGTCTCCAACATCTCACTGGATGAATAAAGCCTCATTTAAAGGTTTAGATACTTGAGACTAGATGTGTATTGCTCCATCTAGAATTTTGCCTTGCTAACAGTACAAAGTAACTGCAACTCTGTTCATGGTGATTTATCATGTCAGTCCAAGCTGTCTGAGTCTGCGTTTTCCATGTGAAGCTTCCCAAAGGCAAAGTCCACTTGGTTCACACATTCCTGGACATATATCAAGAATTTCCAGTAATTATTCAAGATTCATCAGCATTCCATATGATTTTCCCAGAGTTCATGTGAATGACATATCAGCAGTCCAGTTTTATGCTCTTGAGGTTTTTTTTTAAACTTTATGGTCTGTCGTTATTGAAAGTGCTGAGATAAGACTACATACTTTAAATAACCTTATCAGAAAAAGGCTTAACTCCTGTATTCAGTAATAGGACTTTATAGAGAGAGAATAAAAGACGATGGAAAAGAATAAAACTCTTTGCAACATAGGTTAATTTTTTCCTCTTTTGTAACAGATGTTTCTCTTTTCTTTCAGAGAAACGTTAAAAAGAAAAGCTAATGGCAATGACTGTACAAGCCCAATTGCAAATAGTGCTGGCTCAAAAAGGGATGCCCACTTCTGTGCAGTCTGCAGTGACTACGCTTCAGGATACCACTATGGAGTCTGGTCATGTGAAGGCTGCAAAGCATTCTTTAAAAGAAGCATTCAAGGTAGGAGAATCAGCTTTTGATAACTTTGCTCAAAAAAATTGGTTCATATGATCAGGGTTGATCCAGTAATGAGTTGATCTAAAATCCTAGTGTATGGTCCTACATCCTGAAAATAGAGCAACATGTGATTTGATGACTTTATCTTTTGGCTCTTATTATTATCAAGATCTGGAAACATTAGAAGGTGAGCAACTGATTTCTTTAGAGAAGAGGTGGAATACCTAGCATGGGAAGACCTTGCAGCAAAGGCCTCGGTGGGATGGCTCTGCAGACCTGTGAATCAGATAACAGTTTGTGTCCCAAAGCAGATATAGTCATTGTGAATTTGTTGTAATAGACACAGTTAAAGTAGGGAATTATGTGGAGACATTGCTTGCCAGGAACTATTCTTGACAAGACTATATTGCCTGGAGCCGTTGAGTCATAGCATACGATATCTACACAGCATGTCGAATATAAAAATATGTGTAGCAAGTATTAGGCACAAACCTGATTATTGTTATATCTCAGCCCTCCACGCCCCAGAGCCTACATTGCAGTATTTCTTACTCTGCTAGATCTCGCTAACTGAGAGTTCCACATCACTGTTTAAATTCTTCAATATTTGGTATTTAGTTCAAATTTGCTGCGTGGCTGCAGTATGAAGTAAATGTAATCTCCATGTTTGTTATCACAGCCTATGGACTGTGACTTACACCCTGTATTGCAGCTTTGGACCACTTCATTTATTTAGCTTTGGCTCTAGTCATCATGTTCTTTGGCTTCACCTGGGGCATCTTGGTGGAATCTTAATTGGATTGACATTGGGTACTGCATGTGGATACTAGCACAGAAAATCCTGACATTTTTTGGTCCATAATGTTCCTTCCTCTTGTGCACACACAGCTTTGAGCAATCTTGAGATATTTTCTTTTGGATCAATACGGCAGAGTTGGTGTCACCATTAGAATCAAATTTAATTCAAAAATTGTTTTCCTCTTCAATTTATTGTGAAAGTTCTGTATGGGTGAATAACAATCTCTATAAGTGGGTACTTTTTATTTCTAAAATAATTGAAGAGACCTTTGTCTCCAGTTTGCCATAACTGGAGACTGAATCAAAGTGTTTTCTGTCAGGAAAATTATTTGCCGGGTCTGTGTTGCTCATATCTGCTTTGGCCATGAATAAGTTACCCATTGTGGCATTTTGTACACCTTAATGTACCCTGTCAGGTAATGTTTGTCTGTAGTTCAAATAAATGAAAGTAAGTTCTTGGCATAAAACATTATCAAGCGCTCAGTTCCAACTGTTGTTATGAAGGATATTGCATATAAAAATAAAAAACTTCTGGGCCTACCATAGACTAAAATGTTGGGTTGATGTCTAATTAAAATTAGATGGTATGAGTGAGCAACTGTGTGTGGTCTCCCCTCCTTGTCCAGGTTTGTCGTGTGGTGTATTCGTTGCACGTCTCTGAACATCTGCCTGCAAGCTAAATTATCCCAAGGCCACAGGAGTTTTAAACCACATTATAGTCCTGTGTGCTTGGGTTACAGTGCAACAGAGAGCTTCCTCCTCCTCTCCCACAACGTTGTGTGAAGAGTGATAAACAGTAATTTGTTTTTCAGTCATATCTGCCAGTAGGAAACAGGACAAACTGTAACCTGATGTCTTATTTTTAAAAGCATCGGTTCAAAAATTCAAGGTTAAAATTATTTTAATTTTGCAAGGAAATAGTCACAATGGTTCAGTTAAATAATTACTCTTGGGGACACAAACACTTGGACTTGCATCAAGTAAGAAAAACTCCAGTAGCTGTATCGTTGTGTGACCTCATCTTAAAGTTTTAAAATAATATCTTAAAAAACAACCTGAGGGGGAAGACATTAAGAAATGTAAATGAGTGAATATATTTTGCATCCTTTGGTAACTACTGCAGGAGAGATTTTCCGTATTTGGCAGATGATTTAACTGTATTTACACCAAGAACATGCTCAAGTCCAGTTTACAGTAACAAACCTTTGGACCAGATTATTGATTAACAAAATACAATCATGTAAAGGGGTTTGAGTGGGGGCGAGGTGAGGTGGGAGAGAAGGAGAGAACAGAAGAGGCTGTAGTGGAAACTGATGAAAATAAGATAAATACTTCTGCAGAATACCTAAAAGTTTTACCTTCTGCTTGTGCTTTTATTTGTACTATGCATTACGTATTATTTTATACTCATCTTCTTTCTCTCTTGGGCTGCTTTTTTTTTTTAATTAACTTTGGTCCAGGATCAGTCTTCATGACTGAAACTAACAACATCAGAGAGTTCAGTGAATAGAGCTGTAGTTTACTTAAATCTTTGTAGGACTTTGTGTGCACTGCTGTTTTCAACTCTGCTGAGGAAAAAAAAAAAATCTCCTATCTGGTGTCTGTGGAGTCCCAGTATACAGTTAGAGGTTGGAGGTTGGGAGCACAGTTCCACAAGAGTGTATGTCCCATTTTCAAAAATTAATTGGTATCAGAAGGTGCTTGGTTATCTGTCATCACTAAAAGATGGTCTATGTTGTCTGGTTACTTTTTGAGGCCACAGAATGTTTTTTTCAGTATAGGATAAATATACAATTTTGCATCAGCTAAATTAGTGGAGCTTAGATATATGCACATGAAAAAGTTGAGATGCTTAAAATCAAGGTCCTGATCTGTGAAATGACCGAGAGAGACTATGGAGATGGTAATTTTTCCTTTCTTACTCTGCTGCAGGACATAACGATTACATCTGCCCAGCTACCAATCAATGCACCATAGACAAAAACAGGCGCAAAAGCTGCCAGGCATGCCGGCTACGGAAGTGTTATGAAGTGGGAATGATGAAGTGTGGTGAGTTTTGCATGTCTGTACTGTTTTCTTGGGTTTTGCTGGCTTTTTTTTTTTCTTCCCCCTTCAGTTAATTCTGTATAGCTTTTTTATGGCTTTTTTTCTTTTTTAATTCTAAAAAGGCATAAGAGGCAATTAGAGCAAGGTTTAAGCTGGTTTTATATGAAGGAATGTACTGATTCTTAAAGCAGAAGAAGATTCATTTTCAGAAGGAAACCTGTGGGGGGAAGGTGTAGGTTCATAGAATCATAGAATCATTACGGTTGGAAAGGATCTCCAGGATCATCAAGTCCAACCTTCATCCTAACATCTCCCTAACCACTAGACCATAGCCTCAAGTGCTACCTCCACTCATTTTTTAAACATCTTCAGGGATGGTGACTCCACCACCTCCCCGGGCAGTCCATTCCAGTGCCTAACTACTTATAGGAAGGAATGTACTGATTCTTAAAGCAGAAGATTCATTTTCAGACGAAAACCTCTGGGAAAGGAGTAAGGTGTAGGTTAAGCATGTGAGAACCATAGCATCTCTGCAGACCAATATGAATGCATGCTGAGTTCTGCAGAACCCAAGACCTGCTGCTGCCTGAGCCTTAAACTAATCCAAAATCCCTTCTAATATGGGTTAAATGAGCTTGAACTGTGCTCTGCTGGTTGAATGTAGAGCAAGAACAGCAGGGCTGTATCAGAGCAGTAGTTACTTAACCCAATATCCTGCCTGCAGCAGTGGCAAGAGTGAATGCCTTGGAAGGAGTGTAAGAATGAGACTAGCACCGAAGTGAAACTACAGCTGATCACTCTCTGCTTCCAGTAATTAGCAGCTGGGGACTTCTGGTCTAGAATAGGTTTCTTGCATTTAATAGGTCTTAATAGACTGGCAACTTGTCCATTGTCCCTCTTTTTAATCCTGTGAAGTCTTAGCATCTGCTACATCCCATAACAGCTTGACCACCTGTCCTGTGAAGAACCAGCTCTCTGGTTGCCAGGCTTTTTTGTGGGGCTTTGGTGAGTCAGCGAGGGGAAGGCAGTGGGTGGGGTGTTCTTTTTTTTTTTTGAACAGGTAATTTTCAGGTGACATCCAGCAGCTCTTCCATCAAAAGCAGTAGTGAACAACCACTGTTTGTCACGGCATCACTCAGAATTATCCACCCTTTTCTCTTATTCCTATCTTGTACTTACAGTGATGCGACTTCAGTGTAGTTGTACATTTATAGATGATATTTTAAAGGTTACTTTTAAGAAGAAAATTACTTGAAAGATATTTCAACATCTAATGTACTTTCACAGTCCAGGTTTATTGTTGTTCCTTATAGATTCCCCGGTGTACATAATAGAAATAGGCTGAGAAAGCATCACATAGGAACACTTTAGTGGAAGGCAGGTCACTGTGCTTCATCCTTTGTGATCTGCAGGCATGCATCTCATTTAATCCCACTGAATGTAGAAACCTATTCTGTTTCAAGCTAGGCCATGTTTTCATCCTCCCACTGCTTTGATCTGAGGGCTGTTTGCAGAATATTATTTCTTTCATTAGGAACATTCTTTACAATTCCAGCCCATATCTATTGTTGGACAACTAATGCCCATTTGGTTTTGTGGCAACATTGTTGTAGCTTAGAGGCTCCTCTGTTTATTGTTAATGGTCTGGTTGTATTTACAGAGTACATCATATCCCATCACAACCTTTGTTCTATTAGGCTAAATACACTAAGAAATCTCCTCCTCTTGCAAGATAGGAAAGTAGGCAGAACCTGGAAGACATCGGGGAACCCGTCCCTCAATCTGCTCCAAGCAGAAATAATTTTGCATTTGGATGACTGGAATCATGAACAGTATACCTGTGAACTCTCCTCACGGTAGTCGCATTAATACATATCTGTTTCTGCAGGAGCTTTTTATGTGCATTCAGCCCAGGATCCTACTTGTCTTTTTCACAGTTGCGTCACACTGGCAGTTCACAATCTCTCTGAGCTGTTACGATTGCAGCTTCCCTGTTAATTTCTAGCAGATAACTCCCAGCTTAGAGTTATAATTTCAATTGTTCCTTGTATTATTTTTGTAGTCCCGAAGTACACTTAGTTTCTCTTGCTCAAGTCAACTAGTTCTTTCCATATGATGCTCCTACCTTCTTCTGTACTGACGACGCATCTCAACTTTATTGGTGTTTTTCATTAAGGTGGTCTTAGCTACCGTTGCTGTCTGGCCTCCAGAAAGGAAAGCCTTACGCTTGCAAATGAGACTCCTTTTGAGACCTTGCTTTCTGTATGGTGTCACTGTCTTTTTTTCATCTTTATGACCGAGAATTTTACTCAAGGTTTTTCCAACAGGGGTTTCTATCAAGCCCCAGTTCTGGACTGGAGAGCTTTTGTATAGACTGAGTCCACTGTGATATTACAAGGTGGTCTTCCACAACGTTTTCCTTAATTTAAGCCTTTTATTCTAACTGTCCAGGAAGTTCTGGTGTGTGATTAGACCTCCTAGGCATCATGGTATTACAAGTAATAAATAATAATATGCACTTATGTCTTAGCCTGTGTTCCTTTTAATCTTGTCACATATTCATAAATGTTTTTTTTCCTACAATAACAAATATTTATAGTACATTAATGACTGTACCAGACCGAAAAAGGCACTCTGAAAATATAACAAGAAAATAACAGGAATTGTATTTTTTAAAAATCAGGTTTTCAATACTAAGCACTGACATTTGAGACTGTTGAGAATTTAATTTGAAAGTCTTAACAATTTTGGAAAAAGGAATATAAAAATTACTCAGAATTGCCTGAGTTGCCTGATGAGTTAAGTGGCACCTGTGAGTAATGCTGATGCACGGACACATGGTGACAGACATTTAAACCAGACAGATTTTAAGACTATTTCTTGCCTGAAATGTAAATGCCATTTCCTGCAGACCAGAGTGATTATCTTTGTTTTTTTTCTTATTAGAGCCATGTTGTTAATACCAGTTTTTTATTGTAGAAAGCCATAAAAGAGTACATTTTCTTTTTAATGAAGGCTTTTCCCCATCTCTGCTCCTTTCGCGGGTCACTTAGTGAATGCATTGGTTCACATCTGCTAAAACCCTGGTTAGGATAGAGCGGGTTTTAAGTGCATTTTTGTTCGGTGGAGACTTGTTGTCCAGCAGAAGTGATAAAAGAACCTCAATTACCACTTTGTAGTTTTTGAAAGCTCCTCATAAAAATCTCTGCACTGTTTGCATCAAATCCTTAAATCCTCATTTTGCATATTATCGATAGACACCTTGAGAAAACACACATATACATATGTGTGTGTATATACCACTGATGTTTCTGTGTGTAAATGTGATTGCTCAGTACATGCGATCTTTAAAGCAGTAAGAGGCAGTAGGAAAGTGTTACTTTGGAGTTTCCTGGCCTGGAATTCTCTTGGATGTCATCACATTCATAAGCATTGAGAAGTCAACCCAATAAGCCACGCATATTTCCATGGAGACTATCTTGGGGGTGCTTTGTATTAAGGTGATAATGGATTTTATTACAAAATATGTAATCACGGCCAAAAGCACAATGTGGGCCTAGGACACTGCGTCTGCAAATTTCTCTCTAGGAAGTCTGTGTTGCCTACTGTTCCAATCAAGAAAGCTACTGCTAAATTTTGGCCCTAGGGCTCCTAGTAGTGGTAGAAAAATAATTCCAAAGCACTGTCACCAGGAACAAGTTAAACAGAAGTACTGCAGTAAACTCTGCCCAGCAAACTCGAATAAATAGATTGGGATAAAACCGATCTTCTCTTGGAGCTTTCTGGTGTTTACCTGGGGAGCTGAAATGGACTCTTTGCCAAAGGCAAATATGGGAGTTGCTTCATCACTTAGCTACAGCCGCTCTGGGAGCAGCTATGCTCACGCTTTTCTTTTTTATTTCCTGAGGCTCAAATACAGACCTTATTCCATAAGGAGTTTCCAGTTTCCCTGTTGGACTAGACTTATCTTTTATTCCCCCTTCTCCTCCTACCCCGTATCTTTTTCCCCACATGCCAGTTCTCAGCATGCTGGAAATGTTCCACAGCTACAGCTCCTTCCTACCCCCTTCCTGCCCCAAGCGAGGAGGCTGAGGGGCCATTCTAAAAACGATGGAGAAATACTGCCCTTGAAGACTGCCATCATTCCATAGGTTTGCAGAAAAAAACAGACTTCTCTGTGGGCTGTTGCGGTTCAGGATTTTGCTCTTATTCTCCTGTGCATGGCTACCGGGTGAAGTTTCTGGATAAGCACTTTGAAATACTGTAATTTACTTTTCAGACAGAAAGTAAGTGGGGAAAAAAATGTTTCATGGCCTCCTCTGGACATCAGATGTATTAATTGTATTTTAGCTATTATAGAAATTACTGTAATTTCAGCTCGTGTTCTGGTGTGTGTGGCAGACAGCAGCTTCTTTGTCAGTAGGTCTGCTCTGTGAATACAGCCATGCTCCTAAGAACATTTGCATTTGCTTTCAAAGCTGACTGGACTGCTAATGATGTACTAATGTATACTTGAGCGAGTTTTAATCTCAGACACTTACCAAAACTGATTAGAATCTATTCAGTGGTAGAATCTGCAGGTACTACTGAGCTGGTTAGTTACTTAGGCAGTTGCCAAGGACCGAAATCAATATTAAGGACACCACACCATATAACTGCCCACCATGTCAGACAGCAGAGGCATTTGCAATTTTCAAAGAATTTGTAAAGCAAGACTTGCTTTAAAAATACTGTCTTTCACTGCCAATAATACTTGTTGTGGCTTGTTCATGGGTGAGTGAACAACAGGCTTACATTAATGACTTTTTTCCCAATGTGTCTTATTTCTTACATTCTAGTGATCATTTACCCATGTGGTCTATGGTGCAGTAGCTCGAGGTCTTGCCCTTCATCCAGGATTCTCAGTTGAATACAGCTATTTTCTGGCTAAAAAAAAAGTAGTTCTAAATAAGGAGAGTTCTGCAGGAATAATGAGGGATTTGATCATCTTGTGCACTTCTCCGGTTGCCTGAATTACCTTTATATGAATGAATATTAGCTATTAAGTATAGTTAGGGAGTTTGTGAGAGAGTTGGAAATAGTCCTTTATCTAGGAAGCAGTTAAGTGTTTTCCTGCTGTGCCTTTACACATCTTGATCCACGTCTCTTTCTAGTTAAGACAAACATTAAGCTGGTCTATAATTATTTATAATATGTTGTTTCACAAGCACTTATACACGCCTGTTGGATGCTAATAGATGTACAGGTAAAATTTTGCAATCCTGCCTCAACTTTGGATTTGAATAGAAAGTATAGAAGTTCCTTTACATTGTTGAAGTGTATTTTAATTGGAAAAGCTGTTACTTTCTGAGGTGTCAACTGACAAGCAAGCCTAAATGTTGTTTGCTTAGTTGTTTAATGTTACAATGCACTCTTCATTTTTTCTTTCCCCCTAATACAAGCAGAAGAAATTTTAATGTGGAAAGAAATAGTATCTCTTTTAATTGCTGATGAGCTGTGTTCTATGCACATGGATCAGTAAATCAGCCTTTGACTGCTTTGGCAGTATATGATGATTAAAAAATATAAACAATAATTCAGAACCTGGTTGGGTCGGGGAGGGGGCGTTCCCCCTGTTTTTCATCAACTATATCTATATATATTTTTTTTAGTAACAAGCTTTTTAGGCAGAAACATCACAACGCTCCTACTTTGGCATTCTGCACTGGAGATGTGATTATAGAAGTTGTTTTTATGCTTTAAATGGAGCTTTTTTTTTTTTAATAAGTACTTGTTGTATATGAAACTTGATTTAGTTAAATAACCTAAAGTAACTAAATCACAATCTGACTGAAGTATTTTAAGATGGAGTATGGCATGCAGCTGCAGAGATGAAAATTGTATCAAAGTGTATAAATTAGAACAGGATGCTGGGCTGCTTTTTTTTTTTACAATTTTGATGATTTCTTTGATCTTCATTAAAGTACCCGCTCACTTATGTGTGTGCTTATATTTTGGATAGGCTACAAAAAATTATTTACAAGTCTTTAAAGCAGTGAATTGGAAAGGATAGCTCAGGTCTTGGCACCAAAGGCTTGATATTTTCCGTGCCACAGAGGAGTCTGGGTGACAGTATAACAGAGCTGAGGACAGCTGATCAGAGGATGTGCAGTCCCACCAGAGTGCACTTGGCTCACTTCAGGAACTGGACTAGGGTCAATGAGCTGGTTGCAAATGCCCCCATGACCACATGTTGCTTCTGGCAGGTGTGTCCAAACTATTGGCATTTTTTCCTCGTTGTGTCATCAGGCATCTCCTCCTCTCCCCAGCTCCCTCTTAAACCAGTAGTTTTTCTGACTTTATAATTTTAAGTATGGTCCATCACTGAACAACTATTCCATGTGTTTACTTAAGACTGCTGTTCATGTGTCTTCTTTTTGAGGGCTTCACAGCTCCACCAGGTACTGGAGAACAAAAACTACCCATGTTATGGAGCAGTTGGTATTTTTTGATAGCCCAAGAAAAAATTCTCTTTTGCCCTGCATCTCTCTATGGCTTTTAGTCCCTCTGTGCTATTTTTCTTGTTCTGTCCTTCAAGATGGCCATGTAAAATGTGCTTCAGCTTTCTAAATAGTGGAAAAAATGTGCAGTGTTGCTTCTTGCTTTAATTCAGTTCTTTCCTGGTAGTTACAGTCTCTACCAAGCACATTCATACGGAAAGCAGAGCCATGGATCTCTCTGCAGACAGAGCACCTGATACCTAGGCATTTCTTCATCTATCTCCAGTTGTACTTTTGCTCCAGTTGCTTAGCTCACGGTCGACCTTTCCTCTTTGTCTTCCCTGATGGAAAATATTTACATACTTTCTGTGCATGACATGACTTCAGAACAGTCTGCAGCCCACTGTGCCATTTGAATGTTTTTGTGAAGCTGACAAAGCACTTCAAGACTTTTCTCTTGACCTTTGTGCATTAGTCCAAAATGAGGCTTAGCACAGAGTTCACTACCTCGTGCCAGTGTCTTTGTAGAAATTAGTCTATGCCTGCCTGTCCTTTGACTCTCTCAGGAAGAAAAGTATTTGCCCAGGAAGTTTGCTGAAGAAACTGTTCTGTGACTTGTGTAGTTCGGCATGTGACCTTTTTCGGGGTATTACCACCAGGTCTGATTTCATGAATCTATCATAAGATAATCTCTCATGCTCTGGTTGTTTTTTGCTGATATATTATCTTTAACTGCTGTTCAGCTGCTCTGGCAACTTTTAGCTAGATGTCATTGAACTAGGCATTTGGTTCTGCAAATCAATGATTTTTTGTGTTTTTTGTGGGTTTTTTTTTTCCTTCAATCCATTATTTGTGCAAATGTCCTGTCAGTACTCAACCCTTTTCATCCTACCCATATTCCTTTTAAGGACCTTGCCCCAAATGGTGCAGACTTTAAGCTGGACTTCCAGCTGATAATGTTTCCAGTTCCGAGTGCCTGATTCCACTTGGATTCCTCCATGCCAGAGGAGTGTTTAAACCCACTTTGCCTATTTGTCTTATTGTCTTTTGGGTTTGCAAGTAAAGGGTTCTCCAATATTGAGAACTTCTTTAATGGTTCTCCTGTTCCCTTACATCTAAGGTAGTTTACTGAACAGGAAGCAAGTGAGCATGATGTGCAATTGAAAGTTCCAGATCTTTAAAGTCCTGGCAGACTCTCTTAGTCCTTATCCAGTCTTTTCAGCGCCTTCAGATTGTACCTGACTGGCCTTTGCATCTTGCCCTTCTCACAGATTGATTCAAATGGCAGCTGCTAAAAACAAGACCTACAGAGCCACCTTATCTGAGGAACCTCCACCACTGACAGTCTGAATTCACCCAACATCTCATTTAGCAAGATGAAGCCTTGTCAAAAGCATCTGAAATTATTTTTTTGTGCCCCCACTGCCTTTTTTTCCAATTTGGCTAATGTTTGGACCTCTTTGCTAACTGAAACCCAGGGCCAGAATTGCATTGCCTGGTTGGAATTTAGACAAATCATGGTCTATATAACTGATGGATATGGATGAAGAATGGTAGGAATTGCTGAATGAAGTAGCTTAACAAGGGAAACTGCCATGTTGCCATGTCCAGTGGCAAGTCTGAGTGTGTATTGTTATTTGACACATACACAATACCCACAGTCAGACAGAGATCAGCACAGACAAACTGCAGCACTCGTGCGAACACAAACCGTGGAAAATAAATGTATTTTTGTAATATGGATCCTTCTAGTAGCTGGGTGTAGAGAGTCTGTCAAATAGTTGTCCTATGGATTCCCAGATCTCTCCAGCTGGTGGCCTCAGGGTCTGCAGCCTCACCCCAGTTGCTGGTACTCAGCCCTTCTTCCCCACAAATGGTCACAGAAACACACATGTGCTATGGATCCCTCCAGTAACTGGCTTTAGAATGTCAATGTTATGCAGTAGCTGGCCCCTGGATCCTCTGTTCTTCCAGGTAGCTTGTGCACAAACTCTCTTGCACATGCGCGCGCGCACACACACACACACATATATACAAGCAGGTCTCAGGCAGCTGGTCCAAACCTGTCACCCTACCAGTAGCTGAGATCCAGATCCTCTGGTCTTTCTAGTAGGTGGCTTGGAATGCCTGGTCCCTCCAGGTGAAATGAAAAGCCTTTTCTCTTGACTTAGCTGCTGAGTATCATGCCCAGACAACAGGCTGGTCTTTCTCCTTTGATAATCCTGAGAGCAGCCTAGTCAGTGTGCTTGTTGTCACTGATGAAAGATTCTTGAGATTCTTCCATCTTCATCATTCCTTTGCTGCTTTGTCTTCATGCACTTCATTAAGTCTTTAATCACATACCCTAATGAAGAAGAACCAGAGTTTGTGACCGGGGCAAGAAGTCTTTAGGGAACACACCAAAAAGACTTCATAAAGTTGGTAATGTCAACATAGTAGCAGTAGCAGAAAGGATGCTTTTGTTAAACCTGTTGTGGGACTGAAAGCAAATGAGACAGCTTATTATGCTTTAAGACTCCATGGTGTCTATGTGTGCAGTAATAAATGTTGGTCTAGTACAGATTTATTTTAGCACAGGCAGTTTCATATCTGTGAAAATTCAGCCTTTGGGTATCAGATGTCAGTAAAAGTGTTGATGACCTGCACAAAAAATTAACTTCCAAAAGATTTAGAGGACAATTTAGCAGTGATAATAGAAATGTTAGGTACTGAAGGATTCCAGTCTAAGTATCTCTTCAGTAACTTAATATTTTTAAATATCCTGATTTTTAATATGGTACGACCTTGCATATTGTTAACTGCCAAGGATTATTTGTAGATCAGTAAACATAGTCCTTGTTACAGAATATGCTGAAGGGGTGAGAGAAGTAGAAGCCATGGCTGAATGTTTTAGCAAATGCCCATACCATGTTTTTGAAGACACTTTTTGACTCTTCCCATGGCAACCATGCAAGAAAAGATAGCAGTGAACCCACCAATAACACTGACAGAGAATGGGAGAATGTTTGCTGTTGTCAGAGTGAACAATAAATGAAGTCCAGGAATTTAAAGGACTGCTCCTTTGCAACAGAAATAGTGTTCTGCCTGCAGAACTCCAGACAGGGGGCTTGCTCCTTCTACTTGTAGATATTTGAGTTCACTTTAGGGAAATTCCTGCTGGCTTACTGGGACGTAGGGAGAAAATGGGCCATAACTCAGTAAGTCCCTGGCTGAACACCCAGCTAGCAGCGAGGCCCAGCTGTGCTTCTGGCCAAGGTATTTACTCTGTGTCATGGCCCAGACTTTCAAAAGTCTTTTCTTCCCCCAATTTACATCTAAAACAGAATTTAAAAACAGAACTTACAAACAGCCAGCTACAGTTGCATTTAAAGACCTGATTTATCTCTTTTTTATGTCAATGGGAATTTTCCCATGGACTTTTAAAGTGAGTTAACGGATGTTCAAAAAGAAACATTTTTTAATGTTATTTTTTCATTAGTAGAATAAAAAAAAGCCTCAGCTGAAGTCAGTGGAAACAAAGCGAGGTCAATGCTGAATGCTCTAGAAATCCTGAAATTTGATGTTCAGTATTAGAACATCCAATATTAAAGGGTTTTCCCACTTCTCCCCAAACATTTGGATTTACATAATGCAACACTGAGAGAAAAGTACTTCAATGCCATCATGTGCCTCTCATGTCAGGCTCGAGAAGAGAACGTTGTGGATATCGGATCCTGCGTCGCCATCGTAATTCAGAAGATCAGGTGCATTGTATTGGCAAAGCTAAGAAATATACCGAGACAGCAACGCGCGTAAAAGAAATCCTGCTCAGCACAGTCAGTCCGGAGCAGTTTGTCTTAACGCTACTTGAAGCAGAGCCTCCCAACGTGTTGGTGAGTCGTCCCAGCAAACCATTCACAGAGGCCTCCATGATGATGTCCCTGACAAAGCTGGCAGACAAAGAGCTGGTTCACATGATTGGTTGGGCCAAAAAAATTCCCGGTAAGGATTTCAATCTTTTGTTTTAGTCAATGCTTTTACCATCAATGTATCATTCTCTACCCTGAAATAATAGCACAACAAAGTAAATGTGTGGTATGAAAGTCTCAAGTTTTCATCCTATAGAGTAATGGACAATCTCTTGCTCTTAGTAATTCATCTGCCTGTATTTTGATTTAGACAATGACCTAGCCCATAATTTGCTCTCTGTTGTTAGTCAAATACTTTTTCATTTTGCTAAAAAGCATAATTGGTTGCATGTAATTTCTACCTCATCAACTATAAATAGCTGATTTAGAAGGTTCATTAAAAGGGGTATTAACTAGATGGCTATAAAAAGAATTTAAGACCAAATTCTTTCCTTGAACCCTGGTAGAGGGTTTCTAATAGAGTTGATAAAAACTGAAGTGCATCCAAGCACTGAGTGTCTGCAATTGCTTCATTTGACATCGTTGCTACACAGCAGCGTCAGACCACAAAGTGGTGCCTAGTATCGATCTCAGAATTATTGTGCACTCTCCTTCAAAACAAAAATCAATAAGGATGCTTTTGGTTGTTGGCAACACAAAGAACATGCACTGAAGTACAACTACATGCGTTATTGCCTTGAATGTCTCAAAGGTGACCACAGTATCGTGGCCATGTACCGTTTCCCTTCTTACAAACTGGTGGCAGTGAGCACTTTTGCAACTCCTTCTCCATGAAGTGCCCCTGATTAAAACAGTCAGAATAAAGAATAAAAGTGAGAATAAAAGCAGCCAGCAAACAGATGATAGTTGGCAAAGTTGTGCAGAAAAACTTGCTGGCTGGCAAAGGCTAAAGCACAGACTGTGGCTCTTTAGGGAGACCTAAGGTGACCAATTAATAATAGTGAGCACTGAATAATTGGTCGACATGTAGCAGCATGGGGCTTAATCCTTAACTTCGTATGTAGTGCTCTGCTGGAAGTGATCCCTACAGCTGTGTTTACCTTGCATGGCTAATGTATTCTGCAGTGCATCTGGTAGTCCTAACCCCGTGTCCATAAGGACCAAGGAGTCAGCATGGCTACTCTGTTGGATCTTATGCTGAAGGCAACCAGAGCATGCTGGTGCACGCCCCAGTCTTGTCATACTTACGCACTATAAACACCACTTGCTGCTGCTCGAGTATGCACACAGGAATACCTAACAGTAATCCTTACCTCTAGAAATAATCTGTGTACACAGTACAGGAAACAAGCTTGGTGGAGAATATTTCATGTAATCCTTAAACTAAGAATTTAGGGTAAGGAAAATGTTTGTATTCGGATCCAGGTGGTGTGGCTGAAGGTGCGACCACAGCTGCTGGACCACATCTCCTAGTTGAAGATCACAGTCTCCACAGCTCAGCTGCTGTGTTGGAGGGTTCAGGTGTAATGGTTTTAGGGTGTGCAAATTCCAGGGCAGCTGCTGACCTGCTGGGGAGGAGATGCTTGCACAGCACAAGCATCTTAGACTACACTAGCCACTTGCAAAGTGATAGTGGTTGGTTTTGCTGTTAATGTAGAATGTTTTAAACTGGGAGCCCAAGTCCTTAATCCTTACTTTTTCTGATTTAAGAAATTCTGAAAATACCTGTAAAGTAACCATGAGGAGTTAAGTGGTGGCTATTGCTAAAATTTATTGTCTGATCAGAAAAACTTAATTAAAAGATACCATTTCAGATGACTCCATGTAGTTATGTTAATCTGGTAGGAAGTGAATTGTGAAGAGATCAGATAAAGTCTTAAAAAACAATCTCATTTTGAGCAATATTTGAATGGAGAAAAACCCAAACCAACCTTTTCCATTTTCTGATTGTTCTTAATTTCTGAGCCTTTTGGACTAAGTCAGCTTTTTTTTTTTTTAAAAAAAAACAAACCGCAAACCCAAAACCTCAACCAGTTGAGATTAATTTTTTGAATTTTTAAAAAGATTGGTTTCCAAACCAACCCTAATTTAGACATTGATCATTTTTAGTTTATTTTCAACATCTGTTAAAAAGAAAAACTTTTAATTGGCAATAAGAGAACAGTAGGTAGAAAACCCATTGAAGCAGAGAAACGCCTTCACAGCAGTTTCCGGGAACGCCGACAATTTATTGTGTGTATGTTTGGTTTTTCTGATCACTCCTGTTACACAGAAGTAAACATCATTTTAGAGCAATGTCAAAAAGAGATGTGATGTTTAACATGTACATAATTAGAAATAATATTACCATTTTATATGGTAGTTAGAGCATTTACTTGAATGTGGATTTACTTACTTTTTCTATTAAAATAACTGTGATGACTAAAGCTCAGGACACAGAATTTCAATTTTCAAAAAATCTTGCCTGAAGTTAATAGTCTAGATCCATGCTCTGCTTCCGGGAGATAAGATCTTAGAAAAAAAATGGAGAGTTCTTGACTAATGGCCCAGCGAACAGTAATTTTACTTTCTGTAGAGCTGAATATTTGTTTTGTGTAGCTGGGTAAGAAGCCCATTTTCACCCTTAAATTATTATTGGATATTGTTTTGACACTCACCAAAAATGAAAGAAAATGTTTTTATTTTTCCTTATAGATGCTGATGTTAACAGTAACTTTTGCCTGAATAGCAAAAATAAATGCTTATACTTTATTTCTTTCATAGTAATGACCTTATTTTCTTATGAGTTTTACTCTGTAACTATTTTTTGTCTGTACTTTCAGATTAATGATTGTATTTTTGTTGTTGCTCAGTAAAATACAAGCTGACACCTATATTTTTTTCCTTTCGGATTCCAAGTATTTTAATTCTAAGTTGTCAGATGGCAGAACATAACTTCTGTAATTGCCCTTTACTTTGTTGACCTAATCTAAGAGAGTTGAATGTATTTGATAGCTGAACCTGTCTTGCTAATCAATAGGATGTTGTCATAATGCTGAAATTTGGATTCGTTATGCAACCTAGTGTGTTGCTGAACAGCACATGTGTCATTTGCTAGCTAGTACACATCTAGTACACATCCAGCACAAGTTTTTTCTCATCTGTCTTAGTAATTTATAATTAAATGACTAGGTATAGAGCATATGATTTAAAGGACATATACTACAGTCATAGAAAAATAAGTCATGTACTCTGCAGCCAATTAAACGTGATGCTGCAACCAAAGCTGTGGTGGTTGTGTGCTGTCCTTGGTCTTTAAAGCGTGAGATTGTCAGGAAAAGGAAAGGTACAGCCCCTCTAATAGCTGTGCTCAGTGGTGATGGGTCATAGTGCTGGTGCTGATAACGTGAGTTCAGCAGATGACATCCGGGATAAATCTGGGTCTTTAAGTATCTGTAGATTGAATGCTGGGACTTGGTCTGACATCTCGCTCAATTTAGATAGCTTTTAAACCCAGTAACTCGTTTATTCTAGAGAAATCAGCACATGCCTGTGTAAATGTTTATTTAAATAAACTTCTGAAATGTCTTTGGACTGCTGTTTCCCAGGAAACTGCCACTGTCAGTTTATACTATCCACATGTCCATGACTATTTTTCTAAAAGCGCCTTTAAAATGATGAGTCTGTGTCTGGCAGATAATCTGTTGTTGGCTGTGGATTCTACAGTAAATTCTGTGACAGCAAATCCAGGAGGGAAGGAGCAACTCATAGTCCCTGTTTACCCTTCTTACAAAACAAGCAGCAAGCCTATTGATTTGGAAAGGCAGCACTTTTAGGAATGAAAAGAGAGAGTGCACCTTACCTAGTTTACGTCAGTCCGGGGTTGTCACCAACTGTCTTCAGCCCAGTAGTTTAATAAGATTAAAATATATGGATCATTTGTATAAATTACTGACAGCAGGTTCTTTGACAGCACAAACGTACTGTGTGTATTTTAAGGCCTCAGACAACTGGCAAGAACTACGGGAAACTTGTCTCCCACAGCCAGGCTGCAACGATTTTTTGCTATGCTGAACTGTAGGGGTCAGCTTGTCTGGAAATGAAGTCCCTTTGCAAAGAGACCTATCTACAGCAACTCTGCTTTGAAAACTGTGGCCTGGTCTTGGTTTCCACCACCAAACCGGTCTGCAGCACGTCTGTGTTTTACTCCTTGATGGTGCAGTCTTCTTTCCCATTTGCAGTTTGATAATTTACACTGCTGGTCTTTTGGTTTGGGGTGTGTAAATTTTGTTTTGCTTTATTTGGCTTCTCTGCATTTTTTTTTCCCCAGTCTTTTTTGCAGGGGAAGGGGAAGGGAGGGCAACGACTGTTTCTCCCTTCGGACTGCAGTGTTCTCTGTTGCCTTGCACTAAGATCTGCGGAGAATTAAACGTGGCAACAGGTTTATGCACAATGTCATTAATCCTGTTCTTGTTTCTGGGGTGCTGTGTATGGAGGCAATGAGAACACTAGTACCTTCACCAACTTTGCCGCCTTCTTTTTTTTTTGGTTTATTGCAATTTTGAGAAGGGAGACAGAAGGAAAGAAATGGGGTTAACACATGTTGTTTACAAAGGGGATGATAACACAGAGGCACCCAGATGTTGGTTCTTTTGCAGTTACCCAACAGCCCCAGAAACATGCCTGTCTTGTGAGATTAAAAAAAACCTGCAAGTGACAGCTACATGTGTTCTGGGGAAAGAACAGACTATTTTCTTAGGAGTCCTCTGCGGTGCAATGCGATAGTCTCAGACAACTGGGAGTTTGCCAAGGGATTCCCTGGTGCCTCTCAGGAGGCTGTGGGACCATCATATAAAGAGGTGGCCAAGCATAAGGGTGTTCCTCTGCAGTCACTTGCTTTTCACCAGCTGTATGGGAGTAATTTCCCTTGAACATCACTCTGCTTTTTTTCAAATGTTTTGTGGCAGATTTGATAATAACAAATATTTATGTTCCTATTTCTGATGCCAGTGTTCCCTTTTCTGGTTTTCTTCATAACTCATAATTCTTTTTGTTTCTTTTTGGTTTTCATATGCTCAGTCTCTTTATCAAAACAGAAATAAACAGATTTATTCATTTTATGCTACTTTCATCATTTTAGGCTTCATTGATCTCAGCCTGTATGACCAAGTAAGACTCTTGGAGAGCTGCTGGATGGAGGTTTTAATGGTTGGTTTGATGTGGAGATCAATTGACCATCCCGGGAAACTAATTTTTGCACCAGACCTTGTGCTAGACAGGTAAGAGAAATAAACTTCTTGAGAATACTTTATGTTAATATGGTTGGAGGTGGGGTGAATGGTAAGAGGAAGAGGATTAAGTATGGGAGATGCTCTTAATAGTTTATCTAACAATATCCTTTACTTGTATTTCTAACAATAGTGTCTTGAGGTTCCACATCCTTATATTCCATATCCTTAAGCCCCCCTTACAGGAATGCTAAGCATAAACAGTATTGTTGAACTTGCCAGTTCCTCAGTTCCTGTAGCACATGACAATGTGAAGTTCCTCAATATTTTTTTTTTCCCCCACATCTTTTGTAGGTTTTGTTCCTTTTGATCTGGGTCTCTAGAGGCTTAAACTACACACATCAACACAATGTACTACATTGTCAATCAGTTTCTTACAGCTGACAGATTTTCTCCCTCTCCCCCTCAGAAAAAAGCAGACATAGTGTCAGGCCATATTTTAATTGTTTTAAGTAGCTTTTCTAGCTGTTTTTCTTCCTGCCCCTAGTGCAGACTTCATAAATAGCCATAATAATGAACTTTGCAGCACTAGTCAAAATGGAGTGAAAAAACCCCTAGCTTGCTTTTTAATACTGAAAGTATTTTTTTCAAGCTAAAGAAGGGTGTTTGTAAGAGTAAAAATTAGTTCTCCACAACACTATGTTCCAGGAGGGAAGAATACTGATGAGTAAGGGTGATTTTCTACAGGACCTTAGAAGGATTTGACCTGGGCTTCATGTTGGTAAAAAGTCAGGGAAACAATCTACTCTCTTGGGTAGGTGTGAAATGTCTCCTAACCTTTTAAAGCTAGGGAAATTCAGATCTGTACCAGTTCTGTGGCTTACACTCAATAATAATCATTATAGATACAGGAAAAAGAGAAGTAAGAGAAATTGAATTTATAAAAGATATGAAATAAATTATTTGCTCATATAAAATTCAATGCAAGGACACGCTGTGTTGTTCAATGCAATGGTAAGCAATTGCTGAAAATGTATGATTCATTTGGTTCCTCAGGAGCTAATGTGCTGAATAGAGTGAGCTTATTTGATGCATTCCTTCATCACCACAAGACACAGCAGAGTGGGAGCTAGCAAGCATCTGGGCATGCTGTAATTTTATGTTTTTTTTCTAAAGATAAGCATATATGAAACTGGTCTGTAACTTGATTGTTTTTGTCTTAGCTGAACTTCAGATACATTTCCTACATAATCTTTTTAGACAAATACTTCTCTGATGCTTCTGTCTTTGTTTTGAAATGGGCAGCTGCCTCTCCTTCTCCAAAGTTTAAAATCCCCTTCTGCTCTGAGGAACAAGGGAAACTGGGCAATATTCAGGCAGCTGCCTTTCTGCAGGCAGCACTTGCTGCGGCTGGTTAACAGTGTCCGTCTGTGCCTGCCTCGCAGCCTGAAGGCTCAGTTCTTTAATTCTCCTGCACTGCTGTGCTTAAGTCTGTCTTGTCTTAAAAACGTTATGAAGAAAAAAAAATCTCATATTACAGATAGTATAAGAAACATCCCTTTGAATACTGCTTCATTGCTTTTTTAATCCAGTACATGCAAAAAAAAAGAAAAAAAATAAAAGGAACAGTAACTTCAGTGGCTTAAAATTTGCTGCTGCTTCACTTTAAACCCATTGGAATGGTTTAAGATTGATTGTGTTGGGTTTTTTCCAGGTCAGAATATGGGACCATTTCTAATAAGCAGAATGGAGAAAGTCGCATTCAATAAACACTTGGAAACATAAAAATGACCAAACCAAAAAAAACCAAAATCTATTTACATTTAAATATCTTCAAAGAAAAAGGTGCTGGGGATGGAGTTAAATGTTGGTTTAGTCTTTAAAAATGTCTTATTGTTCCAAGAAACTCACTTTAGGGAGGCTTTCTTATTCACCAAGTTCTGAGGCCTCCCTTGGGTACAAGAGGTGATGTCACCGGTTGTGGTATTAACTCCTTGTAAAATCTGGAAAATGCTTCATGGTGGTACTGTGCCCTGCACTACAGAGTTTCAAACTGATTATCCAGAATTATACTGGCTCTGAGGTTAAAGCCTCTTACAGAAATACAGTCATACTTACCTGCAGTCAATCCTGCATGCACTTTAAAGAGAAAATCAGTTTCTTGAAGGTGCTGACCTTTTATACCACTGTAATTTTCAATTTAGATTTCATGATAGAACCTTTTGAATGCGCCCAAGGATAAGATGGAGGGTGCTTCTGCAGCCTTCTTTGTGCTTTGATTTTTATATGAGCGAGTCAGAGTTCTTTAATTCTACTTTTTCAGTAACATTTTAAATGTGTTTCCATAGGGACGAGGGGAAATGCGTAGAGGGAATTTTGGAGATTTTTGATATGCTCCTGGCCATGACCTCAAGATTCCGAGAGCTGAAACTGCAGCACAAGGAGTATCTGTGTGTAAAGGCAATGATCCTCCTCAATTCCAGTGAGTATGCAGTTGATTCTGACACTCACCGAACTGTACTTTTTATTTTGAAGGTGGCTGGGAAATCGGGCTCTAAAAATGACAGAAATACCAAATGAGATAAAGCTGTTGAAAGAGAACACTAGGAAAGGACTTCTTACTCTCAGATTGTAAGGATTTTTGCTCAAGAAACTTCTGAGCTGTATCATTTGCTGCATTTAAAAGTCTATGCCCTGTTGCAAGAACTGCATGAAAGACCCAAAGTCTGAAAGCTTCTCACAAGGTGGGGCTCAAGGCCCAGGCTGTGGATATGTCCTTTTAAATGAGATTTTTTTCTGTGGATCCTGGTCATGTGTAAATTTGCTGTATAGCTCTACAAACCTGTCCTTAATTCTTAATTCTAGTAAAACTAATTACTCAACTGAGTGGTGATTAATTGGCCTTAAATGTTCCTCTTTAATGGTAACTAATTGGTGGAAATGATTGAAAGTACTCAACGGTTCTGCAAAATTAATTTCAGGATAGGAGATTTGCTTTGCAGCCTTTTACACGAGGCAAATGGGAGTGCATGTTTGCTAGTTTAGGGTAGGCTGCAGTAAAATAATTTTATTTCTCAGAACATCTTGTAATTAAAGTTATTTAAAAAAAAATCCAACAACAGAATAACAGCTAACTGCTTACATCTCCTGTTTTCAGCAAGGAAGAGCTACATAATCCTCAGCCCATTACTGAAGGGAAATAGTCCAGGTGTTATCCCACTCTTTTATAGATAGATACCATTATTTCAACAAACAACAAAAGTCATTCTTCTTTTCTTAAAAATCCCCACAACAACCAACCAGCCTACTAGAAAAAACCACCAAAACCTCATGTTAATCAGCCATATACTCTTCAAAGCCTGATTTCTCAAAAAATGTCTCCTTTCACCTTTCTCTGCTCTCCTTTCTTGTCAAAGTTAACCTTTTTCTCCTAATTTTAAAGTGGTTCTGGACCTCTGTGCTTCCATAAGCATCTTTGGGAGGATTTTTTTCCCTCCCAGATCTCTTCTGTTTTATCGATAATGTTATGAGCATTTCCAGACCTTTCTGGTGGTGATTTCTTCTCTTCCTTCTCCATAACCCTCATCATGCCCCTCCCCTCTTTGCTGATTTAAGGTTTCTCACTGTAGGCAAGTGAGCTGTAGAGAGACCATGGCAGCTGGGTCTATGAGCAATGTCTCTCACGACGTTCTCTTCCCTCCCTAGGATATACTCAGAAAAAAGGAGTTTTTTTCAGCAAGAAGGGATTTGAGCAAGCATAGTGTTGTAATTCATAACAGTCACTAAACTACAAGATAAAAAGTGATTCAAAGGAAAAAAAACCCTGGAGGATGTAGAGCACATCCATTCTCTGGACTGAAGGGTCTATGTTCAACATCTTGTCTTGGGAGGATTTGGGAGAGTTACTCTGTTTGCAAATGACGTGGCTGTCAAATTTTGGCAGAGGAATGTACGTCAGAGCTTGGTGTGGCACATGGAGCATCACTTGTACAGTCTTGAGTGGGGAGTCAGGAAATGTATCTTCTCTAATCCTGTTGAAATATTACATCAGAAGAAAACCACCGTCATAGCTTTTTTTTTTCTTCCACATGAGCAGGGAGTATTTCTTTCTCTTCTCTTTCTAGGCATGTTTCCCTTGTCAGCAGAAGAACCTGAAAGCAACAGGAAACTGCATCACCTGCTTAATGCAGTCACAGATGCTCTGGTGTGGGTCATTGCAAAGAGCGGAATCCCCTCGCAGCAGCAGACAACTCGTCTGGCCAATTTGTTGATGCTCCTCTCTCATGTCAGACACGCAAGGTAAATTTTACAGAATGTGTGCAATGCGTAAGGTGTCAGTGTCTGTTTATTACAGCAACAAAGCAAGGCTTGAACTCTGGAGCACTCCTGAGGGATTCCCAGTACTGCTCTTCACATCTGTTAATTGTAAGGCTTTTCTTCCTAGCACAGCTAAACGGGCAATAGAGTCAAGTGCTTGTTGTCACTCAAAAGCATTGTGTTGATATTAAAATGCTGTCTTAACATTAAACTGTTCATTATGTATCTGTCTGAAATGCTTAACAACAATAACACAAATTCAGCCTTTCAAAAAAAAACCCTGCGCAGCCACCAAAACTCTTCTATCCAAAATAAAAGTCTCTTTCAAAAGTGATCTGCAATGTGAGCGTTGATGGAGCAAAGTGTACTTTAGGTGCCATGTTTGCCCCAAGACAAATTTGCTGTCTTTTATTCAGAACCACTTTTTAGTCAAGTGACTCATGCTACAACGATGCCACACTCCTGTTTTCCCCATGGGAAGCAGCTTCTCTGCTCCCTACCCGTTCCTGGACCTCCTGGAGCTGCTTATCTTTGTTTGCAGTACAGCAGACTCAAACATTGGACCCTACAAACAGATGCTTTAATTTTCAGGCTGTTTGCCATTTTAAATTATTATCTAGAGACCAACCATTCATAAAGCTCTCTCACGACTTGACCTTGAACTGTGTGTCTCGGGAAGACTGTCCTGGGACCAGGCTGGAGCACGCAAAGGCTGATGAGCACATCAGACTTTGTGTAGGGACACTGGAAGAGGGACAGCAGCCTTTTTAACAAGGGTCTTAGGAGAGCGAGTGGCAGCAGCAGGGACCTGACTGTGCTGTAAGGCAGCTTTTAACAGCCAGTTTGTGAACTGGGGCTGAGTTTGAGAGCTGGCTCTACAGAAGCTACAGCATCAGTCAGACCTGAACCTGACTCATGGCTCTGATGCACAGCCGTCACTTGGGTTGCCCACTGTGGTGTGACACCACATCACAGCATCGCAGGTCCTGTTCTGGCACGGTGTGAAAAAACACTGTGAACCTTTGAAAAATTGTTGTATTTTCTTATTAAAATGAGTTTTTACGCTGTGCCTGCCCCAGCCAAAGTCTGGAGGCTGCTCATTGTGACCCGTTTCCTTTATGTTGCTTAGCACTCTTCTGGAAATAATTGATGCTCTCAGCCTTGATTAACAAATGATGCAGGACTCTCATGAGCTGAGTGTAGGAGGGGGCCACAATTTCTTCTTTGCCATTAATATTTTTCTAACTCTTGAATTGTAGCAGAACCTCATTTTTCTGGAAGCATTGCCCCCTTCCCAATCCAGTCTACCAGGCCAGCTACATGCTTTTTGTCTGCTGCCATTTCCACTGTGATAAATCTGGTGTTGAGCAAGTGCACTTAGATTTCAACCCCAAAAACATGAGTGCATCTGAAGTATATGTATGTGCAACTGCACCGGCAACAGCTGTCTCCTGTTAGTCCAAATTGTGATACAGTCACAGTGCATTCAAGCTAACAGTGTATCAGGTGTTCAAGTCCAGGTTGGATGGGGCCTTGAGCAACCTCGTCTAGAGAGAAGTGTCCCAGCCCATGGCAGGGGGGTTGGAACTAGTTGATCTTTGAGGTCCCTTTCAACCCAAACCATTCTCTGATTCTATGATCATTGTATCTTGCTGCGTAACACACAAAAAAATAGTTTTAAAGCCTTTAGCCATCTGCAAGATCTGACACTGGACATGCAGAGAGGAAACAAACTGCTTGAAGTTAGCCAGGGCAGTCTGGTCTTCCTACTAAATCAAGTAGGAGAGGCAGGTAGTTGCTAGAGCTCCACATTGTAAATTCCCCTTTTGTATAAAGCTGCAGTGTGTGGGTCTCCTATGTTTAGAGCGTCAAAGAGGTTTTCTCTTTGATTTCAATAGGGTTGGTACATCTGCGTGATTTTCTAAAGTCAGTTTTTGCAGCGTAAAACAAATCTTGGTTCTCTAAACAGTAAAACACTCAGCTTTAAAGTACTGGAATGTTGTTACTGTTGAAAGTGGTAAGTGATCTCAGGGACTACAGCAGCTAAATCCTCTTTAACTCCTAATAAAAAAAGGGCTTTTGAAGTTATCAGCATGTTTTCATTCTCTGCATTTTCAGACCCAGATAGCTGACTTATTTTCTGTTCTTCTTCACAGTAACAAGGGAATGGAGCATCTCCTCAGCATGAAGTGTAAAAATGTGGTACCAGTATATGACTTGCTGCTAGAAATGTTAAATGCGCACACTCTCCGAGGGCAAAGGAAGTCCCCAATCACACATCCTGAATTTGGCCCATTAGAACAAATGGAGACTGGAGACAGTCTGCGAAACGGGGCAGCCCAGTAACTCTGTTCAGACCTGGAAATGTGAAGCTTGTTCAAAGGTATGGGAAGATACAAAACTACTGCAATGGGACTGCTGAAGTGTGACCAAGTGCGAGTCCTCATCTCTTCTAGATTTGCACATGGGTATCTCGGGAAAGGCTCGTGGGACACACATCTCTGTCTGTGTTTCCGATGTTGGAACAGCTGTGCTTTTATAGTGCCTTGTCTGAGACTCTTCAAAAGCACCTTATGAAATTAAGCCTCAGAACAGTACTGTGAGACAGGGAGTTATGCCTCTCCTTTTCAGAGGCAGGTGAACTGAGACAGAGATGAAGGGACTGGTTTAAGGTGACAGAAGAAGTCTGTGTCAGGGCTGGGCGTGAGCACCTAGGTCTCCATATCCCAGACCAAGGATTTTTAAGTGCTGCTTAGACCATCTCCTCTTTCAGTGTGAGACTGTATGAAATGTAGAGCAGCATTATTTGGGACAGATCCACTTATCTGTGCTCGCTGGTCCTTGGGGAATACCTGCTTTGCAGCTGATCTAGGTAAAGTGCCGAGATACGTGCAGTGTAAAGGATTTTCTTCTATTCTTAAATATGCAATGGCTGCAAGGGCCTTCATCTGAAGGCCATTCAGAGTAGCTTCTAGGGCCTGTTCAGAGCCTCTTCAGAAATGTTAAACCAAGGTTAAGTTTGAATTTTGTGAGCCTGTTCTTAACGCTCACGTTATTATCTGTGTATAATCCTTCAGTGCTTTAAAAAATGACCAAACTGCCTGGCTGTTTCAGTCAATGCTGACCTTTGAAACGTGTTTTGTCTGTGAGATTAACATGTTGTTTTATATATTTATTAATGATGTTAAATCTATTATAATATTTAGGTACAAGAGGTTGCTCTGTGAATATTGACTGTTTGCATTTGTATATGATCTGCTAATCAGGGCTTCTGAAATCAGCTAGAAACAAACCATCTTCCCTCCCCTTTTGACTCGCATGCGGAATTATATCCTGCCCACACAACCCCTCTTGCAGCTGCCTGCTCCCCTCGGGTTTGCTGCTTGCTTGTTTCCAAAGCGCATGGCACCTTATGCTGTGGTTTCCATATCTTGTATGGGATCCCTCAAAGAGCATGGGGATGATGGTTCTGGCACTTCCTTTGCTTTGCAAGTGTGACGACTTGCTTGAATTTCACTGATGCAGGTTTAAACACCCTTGTTGCGTTGACTCCTGCATGCATTTAAGCTGCTCTAAGGAAAAGAAAAACTAACGGAAATAACCTGGCCAATGACCTCAGCCAAGAGCAGGATGGCATCTTTCATTCTGGCAACTGCCAATATCGCATTTTGATGTGAGCTAGAATTGCAGTCACTCTAAATGGATGTGTTTAATACAGACATGTTCTGGGCATTTGGGGTGAAATTAATTTGGGATCACACCAAGTCTGTTTTGAGCCAGTAAGTCTTTTGGATTAGAGACTTTGAGTAGTGTGCCATTCGCATACTTTGGTGTTAGTCAAACCTTTAAGCTCGGTGTTTTTTAAAGCCAAGGGCAATATTTTTTTATCAGAGGGGCATAAAGTGTTTTCAGTGAGTTACACAATCTGTTGTCTTGTTTTGATCTCGTACTACACCAGATGCTGCTGATGGTCTAAATTTTTACTAGCTTTTTATTGTTTTTAACCAACTGTAATACAGCAGTGCACTTCTAAATAAGTGTAATATTTACTACAAAAAGGGGGAAAAATGTGAGTACAGTCTGGAATTCATTGATACTTTCATTTTGAGGGATGTTTTGCTGTGAAACAGACATTTCAGTGTTTCTGGGGCTTAATCATATTCTGGCCTCAGTGCCTGTTGTAGTGGTCTCTGATTTTCCTTATCCTGTGTAATCTTTCTGTTTAATATAGTTTTCCAAAGAAGTGTTTAAGTGGTTTGGTTTGTTTGTTTATTTTGCATTAGAAGTGCTGAATGTACGTGCAATCTTGAAACAAACCTCTTAAAAAGAACATGGAAAAGAGCTGGGTACAAATGGTAAAATTAAATTCTAAATGGAAATTTGCTCTGGACTAACTGTAAAATGGCAATGCTGCAGATTTGTGCCACGTGTTATGATTCATATATGCTGTTGCTAGCACAGTGCAAATAGGAAAATGATGTGATTTTAACAGGTATTTTTGTCTTGCTGAATATAATTTTATTAAAAGTTACTACTGGTGTTTTAAAATGGGCAAAAGCCAATAGCTGTTGACTCACTGGTTTAATGTAGCTGTGTTCATATTTGGATAAGGAGAAGGTGCGTGTCTCTAGAAAAGCACGGTTTATAAACAGGGAGTTGTGCCTTGGTCTCTTGAGAGGTGTTGGGTTTATCATGGCTATGTATCCCACAGACTCTCTCAGATACTGCATTCCTGGTGTGGAGTGTGTTCGTGTCCCTGCCAGGCCTGAGCAGAGCTGTCACGCTGCGTTCCAGTTTAGATGTTGGGGAGGGCTTTTCCAGTTTCAGCATGAATGAATTGAGTGCTGAGGAGCTGCAAGGGCTGTATGGCGGGGAGGAGAGCGGGGCAGGTTCGTAGCTTTCCTTCACTGCTCTGCTGCTGTACATCAGCTTCTGTTGCTGAGGCAGGAGCTGGCCAGAGGTGGCTATTTATACTTGAAGAAATTATGCGAGACCTTTTCAACACCTCTGTCTCCTTGCAAATAACCCATTTTCAGTGCTGCCAGTCAGAGAGGAGAATATGGGGAAAAAGACGGGTTGGAATATTCTCCCTTCAGATAGTGCCTGGAAGGCTGAGGCCCCCTATAAAATGTGTAGCAAACTAAGGCAGGTAACATTTGAAGTTTTGGGGTTTTTTTCAATAAATATACAAATTTCCACAAAAATGATGTTAATTTCTTACTGACTGAATGATAGATCTATACAAGGATCATTGTGATAAAAGGAGAGCATCCTTTTAAGTGCTAGAACATTTTCTTTTCCTCCTGATGACCTCTGGAGTATGGAAGACATTTGCTGAATGCACATCATTGTGTGTAACCAAGCCTAAAATGCAGAGAGCCCCCAGAAAGTTGGCTCTTGGTCCAATGTGAGCTGTCACCAGTGATTAGCCTCTTCTGAGGTAAGAATTTTTATCTTGTTTGGAATTTATCATAGAATCGTAAAATAATTTAGTTTGGAAGGGACCTTAATGATCAACTAGTCCCAACACCCCTGCCATGGGTTGGGACACCTTCCACTAGACCAGGTTGCTCAAAGCCCCATCCAATCTGGCCTTGAACACTTGCAGGGATGCAGCATCCATAACTTCCCTGGGCAACCTGTTTTAGGGTCTCGCCACCCTCAAAGTAAAGAATTTCTTCCTAATCTCTAATTGAAATCTGCCCTCTTTCAGTTTAAAACCATTATCCCTCATTCTGTCACTACACTCCCCGATGAAGTCTGTCCTCATCTTTCCTGTAGGCCTCCTTTAAGTACTAAAAGGCCAATATAAGGTCTCCCCAGAGCCTTCTCTTTTCCAGGCTGAAAAACCCCAACTCTCTCAGCCTGTCCATATGGGAGGTGCTCCAGTCCATTGATCACTCTTTGTGGCCCTCCTCTGGACCTGCTCAAGCAGGTCCATGTCTTGCGTATGGTGGGGCCCTCACAGCGGGGTGCACTACTCCAGCTGAGGTCTCACCCGTGCAGAGCACGGGTAGAATCACCTCCCTCAGCCCACCGGTCGTGCTTCTTTTGATGCAGCCCAGATAGTAGGCTTTCTGTGCTGCAAGCACACATTGCCAGTTCATGCCCACCTTTTCATCCACCAGTATACCCAAGACCTTCTCTGCAGGGCTGCTCTCAATTGCTTCATCCCCTAGCCTGTATTGATACTGGGGATTATCCCAAGATAGATGCAGGACCTTGCACTTGCCGTGTGGAACTTCATGAGGTTCACACAGGGGCACCCTCCAGCCTTGTTGAAGTCCCTCTGGATGGCATCCCATTCCTCTAGAGCATCAACCACACCGCTCATCTTGGTGTCATCTACAAACTTGATGAGAGGGCACTCGATCCCACTGTCCATATTCCTGACAAAGATGTTAAATAATGCTGGTCTCTATATGGACCCCTGGGAGACGTTACTTGTCACTGGTCTCCACTCAGACCAAACCTGAGTGAGACTATCCAGCCAGCTCTTTATCTACTGAGTAGTCCATCTGTCAAATGTATGTCTCCCATTTTAGAGATAAGGATGTCATGCAGGACAGTGTCAAATGCTTTGCACAAGTCCAGGCAGGTTATGTCAGTTGCTCTTTCCTTATCCATGAACTCTGTAATCCCATTGTAGAAGGCTACCAGTTTTGTCAGGTGTGATTTGCCCTTAGTGAAGCCATTCTGACTGTCACTAATCATCTCTGTTTTCCATGTGCCTTAGCACAGTTTCCAGGAGGATCTGCTCCATGATCTTGCCAGGCACAGGGATGAGACTGACTGGCCTGTCATTTCCCAGGTATTGCTTTTTTCCCTTTTTAAAAAGCAGGTTTATCTTTCCCCTTTTCCAGTCACTAGGAACTTCACCACTCTGCCATGACTTCTCAAGTATAATGCATAGTGGCTTAGTCACTTAATCTGTCAGTACCTTCAAGACCTATGGATGCATCTCATTATGCCCCATGAATTTGTGCACATTCAGGTTCCTTAGCTGGTCTTGAACCTGATCTTCTTTTACAGTTCTTTATTCTCCCAGTCCCCGCCTTTGTCTTCTGTGACTACATATGTAGAAATTGGCACAAAATTTTGATGTGGAAGCTCAGCCTGAGCATGCTGAGTATCACTGATGGCCATGGAGCCATGGCTGGGGTCAGAAAGGCACATTGCTGCTGCTGCCACTGGGTGCTCTGATAGCTTTGGGAACTATGGAAAGCAAGCCTGAGCCTTTCCCATTAAGCTGGACCCAAATGATTTTTCAAAGCTGGTCCAGAGATCCTGCTTTTGTGCATCCAAGGTTGTTCCTTTGTCCAAATAATAGAAAACAGTTGTGCACTGATGAAGTAGCTGCTCTTCCCTAGGATGTGCTTTAACCCATATATATTCCAAATGTGGTTATGATTAAAGGTCTACTTTGCTCTCAGCACAGTGAACACATGGCAAAGACAGATGCCACTTACTCCCTCACTTGCCCTTCCCCACCAAGGTAAGTGCCCATGGGAGGAGACACATTGTTCTTGAGAGCTATGGTTAAAAACAAAGTGTGGATTTGCATGGCTTTGTCTGAGGTGCCTTGGAGTGAGCACAGTCTCAGGGTCTGTCACAGGAATTACTGTTTTATATGGCTGAATGCTGATCATATATATTCACTATATATATCTCAATATATTCTGTCCAGTTCTTTGGATGGCAGAGTAGGTTATAACCCCCATTCCTGGCTGTGGTGAGTGAGCACAGCCGCAGACAGTCACCACCTCAGCAGCTGCTTTTTGTTTCAGCCCAGCTGTAGGCTGCACCGTTTCTTCAGTGGTGCATGGTCCTGTGATCCTTCCACATACTGTGAGCTGGAAGTCATGGAAACACCTTTGCTGTCATCACCATTTGTCTCGGAAAAAATTGTTTGATGCTATTCATGCCTGGTGACATAATGAATCAGCAAAGCAATTAAGGATGAGCTTGTCTGTTGTGCTGACCGAATGCCTAAACAAATACTAAAGAGAGTGTTGTCAATGGGAACATGAAAAACAAGTGGACTTCTAAAATATGAAAAATAAGTATAAATTATATTCATTTTTTCACAGTGTTTTACTACTGAAGTGTGGTGAGTTAAATGGCACACTGTTTCATAGCTAAGCCTTTATGATCAGGATTTTTTAAAACTCTTTCCACCTTTACATGTAGCGTCATGCATTGTTGAATGCCAGCAATGTCAATTTAAGTGCATAAAGAAGACAAGATTGATGGGCTGTAAAAATGCCAACTCCTGATACTGCCTTAACAGATGAAACCACCTTCAGTCAACATAATGTCTTGTACTAAGGGGCTGGTGTAGCCACTAACAGAGCTTACTGCTCATTTCCTATGTCTGCTTTCCCCAGGATTCACTGTCCTGAATCCTATTTCTAAATGTGGATTTAATTTCAATGCATCACCATCACTGCAAGTTTGTAATGGAATTGGGTTTATGATTGAAAGTGCTGCCTTTTAAAGTACTTCATGTTACACAAATGTGAAGAAGCCCACCCCAACCCCTGCCTTTCTCTCAGCTGCTCTTCAGTTCTGGGAACTTACAGTATTTGTCTAGTGATGTGCCTTTTGTTCAGGTCAAGATTGTTGTGGTTGAATAAACAGGTATCACAAACCTAAATCAATGTCTTTTTTGTTCCTTTATTTCCAGCAGCTGAGCTCAGCTGGTTTCACAAACGTATAATGTGCATGATCAGGGTGCCTGTGAGCAAGCGTCTCATCCTCACCTCCATAGCCACACCACAAGCTGTAGGTTGATTTACTTTCACAGGTACGCAAGGTCTCAAGATGTTTCTCAGCACCAAGTGACCACAGAAGATGCAGGTTGTGGCTCAGTGGTTCAGGGACCAGCACACTGAACTGGGGGCGCGAGGGGAAGTCATAATAAACAGAGTCCTCAGCTTCCCATGCCAGCAGGATTGTGGCTGAGGGTTTTGGGTCTGGGAGAGGTAGAGCTGAGAAGAGATTGATGCTTATGTCCCTGGGGAAGAAGTAAGACTTGAACTCCAAACTGGTTTTGGCCAAGTTTTACTGCTACATAAAATGAACGTGCAGCACGTTAGGCAGGTTGAGAGTATGCTTAAGCTTACACATCCTTGAGTAGTCACTAGGCCAGGGAGAATGACTCTGCCCTTGTGTGTGACTCCAGAAAAAACAGATGGATTCCATCATCAAGTGCTAGGAAAGGTCTGGTGATGCCTCAAGAGGGGATGGAAGTTGGCTGGAGTTGGGTCTCCAAGAGCTTCACTTCTCTTTCTCTCTTCTGCATTTTCTTAAGAGGAGTCTGGCTGGCTGGTAATGCCCTTGTCGGACAGTTTGGCTTTCTGTGGATATCTAAAAGAGCCAGCATGCTCCAAGATGTGAATTCCAAGAGATACCAGGACAT